>JAOTOM010004062.1:132500-216418 GCA_034440615.1 Ashinkailepas kermadecensis | reverse complement strand
TAAAGAAAGCATACGACCTTCAATATACCAGGAGGTGCTGAGTTGACATCAAAAGTAACGTTAAGGATTATACTTTATTACTCAACGTTTCGGCCAGGGGCCATCGTCAGGAGTGATATAAAAATGTCAAGTTTAGCAATTGAAAAAAAAAAGCACGCGAGAAAAAAAGCGTGCAAAAGACACGTGGAATGCAGAAAAGCCTCCTCAGTGGTGCAGACACTTAAAGAAACTCCAAACCAGAAACAAACTATGTCAAGATAGAATCCTCTGAGGAAGCCCGAGCCGATGGTCCACATACATATCGATACATACACTCACGCACATATATAGACATAGATCCAATATAACGCGTAATACATAAAATATAATTTATGTTTATGTAATTTAAGTGATATACCAAGACGTCGTTTGCGTGTTTAGTTGCGGCCGTAGATTACGTATGTGTAGAGATTCGAGGACCTTTAGATCAGCGTTGTCCCTGGCTGTTGCTAGAATTTCTACTTTGAAGTTTGTGTTAGTGTCGCTGTGTTCCATGTTAGAATGTTTGTCGATCATGTGTTCGCCTAAAGGTGTGTATGCTCTTCGAAGTCTGGCATCTCCCAAGTGCTCATTGTACCTATCCCTGATACTAAGTTTGGTTTCACCGACATAAAATATTCCAAGACAGCGGTTGCACGTTATTTTATAAACTACGTTTTTCCGCGTGCATCTACCTTTGAGCCCGTTGATACAGGTGTGGCACGTTCTTCTACCAGCAGGGCATGGCGGAATTTCCAGGGCTGAGCGGACCAGGTAAGATTTCAGCGTAGGTCCGCTAGTCCAGGCTACCCTAACATGGTTTAGATGAGACGAACGGATGGCTGCGTTTACCTGTCGACATAGTTGGTCATCGACAAATGGAAGTCTCATGTAAACATAGTTGGGATTACTACCCGCTCGATGCCGACGTTGCCCACTTATCCTACTCCTGTTGTGAGGGTGAACAGCACGAGCGGCGGAGTGTACCCGATGTGCTGGGTATCCGTTTTCCAGGAAAAGAGTTGTCATCTTCGCAAGGCTCCGCTCGCATGAAATAGTATCGGAGGAGACTCGTGCTGCTCTCCTCATTTGGGATGTTAAAACGGCCTTTTTAGTAGCCATCGGGTGGGCCGAATCATAGTGCAAGATGATGGGGGCTGCCATAGGTTTAAAGTACAGTTCGGTGGTGTAGCTCCCATCAGCCTGAACTACAAACAACGTATCAAGGAAAGGAATCGAACTGCTATGACCAGTGTGTTCTAAGGTGAACTTGATGCTGGAGTGTTGTTGGTTAATTTCTGCAAAGAAGTCGAGCAGAGAGGCCAAGCCATGTGTCCAAACACCAAAAATATCGTCTATATACCTCATGTAGAGAGCTGGTTTCAAATCATACGAAGCTAAGAAGATCGACTCAAGGCGGTGCATAAAAGCAATCGCTAAAGGAGGTGCACATCGGTTACCCATAGCCACTCCTTTTGTTTGCTTGTACATGGAGTTACCGAAACGTATGAGGTTATTGCTGAAAATATGTGTTAGTAATTTCACACAGTCCTGTACCCCAATCCCGAAAAGACAAATGTCATCCAGATTGTCCTCGATTAGACGAATCACAGCATCTATTCCCTCCTTTATCGGAATGCTGCCATATAGATTTTTCACGTCCATGGTGAAAACAATACTGCCTTCCGGAAGTTTGGTAGGGAACGTTTCTTTCACCCTCTGTAGGTACGACTCCGTGTTTGTCAGATGGGCGGGAGCCAACGCTAGTATCTGGACCAGAATCTTGCTCAAGAACCAAGATAACTTGTCGAGGGGGTCACCACTCGCCGACACTATAGGGCGCAGTGGAACCTCTAGTTTGTGGTTTTTGGGGAGCCCGTATAATTCCGCTGTGCGGCTGGAATGAGGAAGGAGAGATAACACTGTCTTTATGTAACTTCCCTGATAAAGTTTCCTTGATAATAGTACATGTTTCAATTTCGAGACGTTTGGTAGGGTTTGGTTGGGAAGAAATACTCTGATAATCGTCCGTTATTTTACTGTCTAGTAGACAGCAGCGGCTCAGGCCGTGGGCTTGCACCAGGGCACGGGACTCTGTCAAGCACTTGTCTTCCGGGAATTACCCTCCTGCAGGTACCGTGTCCAAGTCGCTTGCCTGAAAATGCCCAGAAGATCGAGTCGCCTGTTTCCTCAAGTGTTGCAGCAACGGAAGAAGAAGTCTCAGTTCGACGCTTCGGCCCAATCAGAGCTCTAGGGACTCCACTTCACTACCCCTAGAAACCAGTCATCTCTTGCCTGAGGAGTCGGAGGAGGACAAACACTGCGGCCCAGTGAAAACAGCTGTTTGTAGTGATGTTGGTGCTTCACCACGTAGTGTTGTCGATTTTCGCTGCTGTGCGGACAGGGTCTGGTGCGCTTCGTTGTTTAGTGTGTTCGTGCCCAGCGTTGTGACTGTTTGGAGCTTTGGATGGGCTTTGGTCATGCGTGGATGGTCTCTGTGTTTGACGATCTCCAGCGTTGTTTCTGGAGTCAAACTGCGGCGTGAGGCCAGCAGCCGTCCGCAGCGCACCACAAGAGGACGAACTTCACCTAGGTACACATTCATCGTACCAACCACCTACGCCACTCCCGGATAAAAATAATTTACTTCACCACGCGGCTACCAGTGGAGAAAGCTCGGGTAGTTGCATTACTTCTGGCACCCACGGTACGGACACCAACGGCGATGGCACTGAACAATATCGTACACATCGCACGTCTAATCTAAGTAAGTTACCTCTAGACTCAGATATATTGGGATTGCTTGACAAAGGCCCCAATTTTGCGTTAGCTCAAAAAGTAGATCGTAGCTGTTTGGAAAAGGCAGAATCAGGCGTAGAAAGGGCGATCTATGGTTTGCGGTGGAGGAATGTGAGGGAGACAAAACAGCAAACTGTACCTCAGGTACCGCGGGCAGGCTTATCACAAAGCACCTCTAGCACAGGTCATTCAAAGCTTCGCCCCATGTTTCCCGACACTCCTGCATACCAACCACCGAGAGCCACAACTCAATTAGAACCTGAGTTGAAAGATTTAAAAACAAAAGTTCTAAAAGCATATAAATATCACAAAGCATCGAACAAAAGGTCGGACAATTATGCGAAACAGAGGGAAGTACTTCGGGAAATGAAAAACAACGATAATGTAATAGTAAAGCCGTCAGATACTTGCAAAGGATTCGTCGTGCTAAACAAAACGGATTACATTGAAAAGGCCAGGAAAATAACGGACGATTATCAGAGCATTTCTTCCCAACCAAACCCTACCAAACGTCTCGAAATTGAAACATGTACTATTATCAAGGAAACTTTATCAGGGAAGTTACATAAAGACAGTGTTATCTCTCCTTCCTCATTCCAGCCGCACAGCGGAATTATACGGGCTCCCCAAAAACCACAAACTAGAGGTTCCACTGCGCCCTATAGTGTCGGCGAGTGGTGACCCCCTCGACAAGTTATCTTGGTTCTTGAGCAAGATTCTGGTCCAGATACTAGCGTTGGCTCCCGCCCATCTGACAAACACGGAGTCGTACCTACAGAGGGTGAAAGAAACGTTCCCTACCAAACTTCCGGAAGGCAGTATTGTTTTCACCATGGACGTGAAAAATCTATATGGCAGCATTCCGATAAAGGAGGGAATAGATGCTGTGATTCGTCTAATCGAGGACAATCTGGATGACATTTGTCTTTTCGGGATTGGGGTACAGGACTGTGTGAAATTACTAACACATATTTTCAGCAATAACCTCATACGTTTCGGTAACTCCATGTACAAGCAAACAAAAGGAGTGGCTATGGGTAACCGATGTGCACCTCCTTTAGCGATTGCTTTTATGCACCGCCTTGAGTCGATCTTCTTAGCTTCGTATGATTTGAAACCAGCTCTCTACATGAGGTATATAGACGATATTTTTGGTGTTTGGACACATGGCTTGGCCTCTCTGCTCGACTTCTTTGCAGAAATTAACCAACAACACTCCAGCATCAAGTTCACCTTAGAACACACTGGTCATAGCAGTTCGATTCCTTTCCTTGATACGTTGTTTGTAGTTCAGGCTGATGGGAGCTACACCACCGAACTGTACTTTAAACCTATGGCAGCCCCCATCATCTTGCACTATGATTCGGCCCACCCGATGGCTACTAAAAAGGCCGTTTTAACATCCCAAATGAGGAGAGCAGCACGAGTCTCCTCCGATACTATTTCATGCGAGCGGAGCCTTGCGAAGATGACAACTCTTTTCCTGGAAAACGGATACCCAGCACATCGGGTACACTCCGCCGCTCGTGCTGTTCACCCTCACAACAGGAGTAGGATAAGTGGGCAACGTCGGCATCGAGCGGGTAGTAATCCCAACTATGTTTACATGAGACTTCCATTTGTCGATGACCAACTATGTAGACAGGTAAACGCAGCCATCCGTTCGTCTCATCTAAACCATGTTAGGGTAGCCTGGACTAGCGGACCTACGCTGAAATCTTACCTGGTCCGCTCAGCCCTGGAAATTCCGCCATGCCCTGCTGGTAGAAGAACGTGCCACACCTGTATCAACGGGCTCAAAGGTAGATGCACGCGGAAAAACGTAGTTTATAAAATAACGTGCAACCGCTGTCTTGGAATATTTTATGTCGGTGAAACCAAACGTAGTATCAGGGATAGGTACAATGAGCACTTGGGAGATGCCAGACTTCGAAGAGCATACACACCTTTAGGCGAACACATGATCGACAAACATTCTAACATGGAACACAGCGACACTAACACAAACTTCAAAGTAGAAATTCTAGCAACAGCCAGGGACAACGCTGATCTAAAGGTCCTCGAATCTCTACACATACGTAATCTACGGCCGCAACTAAACACGCAAACGACGTCTTGGTATATCACTTAAATTACATAAACATAAATTATATTTTATGTATTACGCGTTATATTGGATCTATGTCTATATATGTGCGTGAGTGTATGTATCGATATGTATGTGGACCATCGGCTCGGGCTTCCTCAGAGGATTCTATCTTGACATAGTTTGTTTCTGGTTTGGAGTTTCTTTAAGTGTCTGCACCACTGAGGAGGCTTTTCTGCATTCCACGTGTCTTTTGCACGCTTTTTTTATCGCGTGCTTTTTTTTCAATTGCTAAACTTGACATTTTTATATCACTCCTGACGATGGCCCCTGGCCGAAACGTTGAGTAATAAAGTATAATCCTTAACGTTACTTTTGATGTCAACTCAGCACCTCCTGGTATATTGAAGGTCGTATGCTTTCTTTACACGCAAGGTTAGGCTTTTGTTGTAAGTGATGCGTTTTAGGAAAAAATGGGCAATTAAAAAAAATATTGAAGTATTCTTTGTTCAAAAACAGTTTAGGCTGGGTTAAGCTAGATTTGGTTAGGTTTTTTGCTTTTCAATTTTTGAAAATAATTGTTTGCAAATTATCCATTTTTAACAGATAATTTGTATTGCATGGAAAGTTAGGCTAGGTTAAGTTATGTTACATATTTTTTCTTTGTTTTGAATGTTACTTTGTATGCTATATTATAAGAACTTCGTATGCTACTTGCTTACTTACAACTTTGTATGCTTTACTTTGTATGTTATTACCGCCTCCAGCGGCGGCCCCCCAAAAATATTTGGTGGATTTGATGGTGACAAAACTCACGATTCGAAACATAACAAGTGCTACTCTCCAATTTCTAGCTGAAATATGTATCAACTGCAATGAGGTTCAAACATGCTTTTTCAACACGGCGAAGCAAGCGTGTGAGGAACTTGTTTTATGAACCATATATGCAAATAATTTGAGACAGCTCACAGGTTCGTCGGCGACAGCTTCGGCATTTTTTCACCCCTGCTCAACCTGCCTGACGGACTACTCACCCGACCACGGAAGTGGTCGGGTGAGCACGTATCACGTTACGGGTTTTGACCATGGCGTCCGCAAAATTATCCACGCCGCGTGCGATCAACTCGGCTTGGTACCGTTCTGGCAGAGTCCCCAGAAATGAGTTGAAATAAACCACATCGCTGTCACGGTCGGGCTATGCCTGTCGCACTAACTTTTTGAATCCGATCACAAATACCTCGAGGCTCATTAGGCTCGAAACGTAATCGCTTTAGTTGAGCGTGCGCGTCCAGCGCACATGGCCGTTCAAACAGTTCTCGCAGCTCCACGACAGCCAGGCCCCAAGTAGACCGTTTTTGTTCTGCCGGGAGCGAATAATACGCGTCCAGTGCCACCCCGGACAAGCACAGGGGAAAGAAACGAGCCCTGATGTCATCATCGGAATTCTGTAAATATAGTAATTGTCTAGATCAGCCACAGATCTGCCGAAAGAACCCTCTCCAGAAAATTTAGGTGCCGACATCGACAAACCCAAGGCCGGACACGAGACTGCACACTTTCCTTATACTCCATTATACTGACAAATAAAGTACGCATAACAAATTCGCCACACAATTTAGAAAACGGGCACAGCAAGCCATGAACAGCGCAGAACTTACCTTGACGAAGGAAGCTGGAAGATCCGATGAGCCAGACCAGTCCACCTCGGTCTAGCCTGCGTCCAGCGGTTGGTCGTCTCCAGCAGACACCCATAGCCTCGCGCCATCGCGTCCCGGGCCGAACTGCGGCGCCAATGCCAAGGCGTCCTGAGGTCACCGCCGCATGGCCCCGGGCGCCCCACCGCAGAGGCAAACCCAGCAGGGGCATTCCAGCACGATTCAACAGGTGATGGGTGCAAATTAACACCCGACCATCTCGGATTCTCTTGAAAATTGGCACCCAGGGTAATCAGGTGCCCAGATTCCGAATCTGAAAGTCTTAGGTCTGTCGGAGCAGTGGGTTTTGAGTTATAGCCTCGGGTAGTTTTTGAAAAGTTCGAATATAAGGTTTCTTTGGGACGCCATAACTCCCATAAAACTGAACGTAACCTAGTGAAATTATATATTGTTAGAATCGTAAAATCACAAGAATTGTTGTGGTGTAGCTCATTTTTGAAAATTTCGAAATTTTGTTCTTAAAAATGTTGTGGGCAAAAATTGGTTCAATTTTTTATATGTGGCCAGTAAAAAAACGTTGTTTTATTGGGCCGAAAATATTGCCTATGGCATTACTAACTGGCATGCAAAAAATTGGAGATAGGTATTTTTTATAAATATTTTTACCCATTTTTTTATTTCAGCCATGCCATGCAAATTTGTGCTTTTCACGCACTGCCGCCGCGCATAGCATATGTAGCACATACGTATGGCATCAAATTCAAATGCTTCAAGTTCCATTATCTATGCAAAGCTCGTTCTTACATTTCAAGACCCCTCCCCACCCAGTGGCGGCGGAAGGTAATTTTGGATGGGGGGCAAGCGATTCTCGGGGCAAGCGATTTGCCCCCCTGGGCCGGGGTCAAAGCCATGTCTCTGGCGGAGTACTGCCCCGGTAGCGATCAAAGGTCCGATCCTGGGGGGGGGGAAGCGATATCCGAGGCCCGCCGGTACACATCGAATGTCCGATCCAGGGGGGGTGGGTGGGAAGCGATGGTTCCGCTAGTGCTCCCCTTGGCCCTGTGTCCCCTCCCAGAATTTGGGGGGAGGGGACTGCCCCCCTCCTCCGCCGCCCCTGTCCCCACCCCACCCCACCCCACCTTCCCCCTCCCCCTCCACGACCTCCTCCCGCATCTTGCGTCCGGGCTGAAGAACGCGAGGATCTGTGCTGTCTATGGCATCCCCTGGTGTGATGCTAAAATTCACCTGGTCATTTTTCATGTTTTATTTTAGTCCAATACCCATCGCTACATTCTAGGAAACAGAAAATACTGATAATTGACAAATTCGTTAGGCGTGTTTGTTGGAAAACTGCACATACATTACACTTACGGATACACCATGCACACTGAACACATCGAAGCTGGCGAGGCTGTGTCATGGGAAACTTCAGCGAGACTTCATGCGTTCAGTCAGCTCCGAGCCAGAGGCTCACTTTCGTTTTGCTCCCCGTTTTCTGCGGGATAACTTGACAAGCTGCCCCGCGCCCCCCGTCAGTTTCGACACCAGCAGTGTCTCAGTGTCAACGGGCGTGAAGCTGTGCAGGCCAAGCGTGCCCTTGACCTGCACGGCTCGGGTGAAGCGCTGCCTCAGCCGCGCGGCAGTTTCTTCGACTTCCGCCGTGGTCACGAACAGGAAAACCACTGTCGTCTGGAATTTTTCACTAAAAATTCGAACATCCCGGCTGCATCAGTGATCTGGTGACTTGTGGGCCGGCGGAGACTCTCGAGAGCGGTCGCCCTCTTCACAGTGCCTCCCACGCCGTCACATGCCCCTTTGCCGTGTGACGTGGCAAAAAATTGCCAGTCACACTCCACTCCGAAATAATTTTTGTGATGGCAGAGGTTTAAAAAGTTGAATCTGTTTTTGTATTGGGCTGATGAGCCGTCCGAAAAGTACCTGATTTTGGTCAGTGCTGGGACTTTTTCCTTGAGCCGTGGGATCAGAGCTTTTTGGAAGGCGTGGACACTGGTTGTGTTATGCTTTGGATGATCTGAGATGACGCAGTAGCTCTGGTGCCGCTGCTGTCCGTCCTCTCTCCAGTAGGCCACGAACGGTTGCACAGTACACTGTGGAGCGTCCCAATGGTGGCTTTGCACTTCGTCTCGAATGACGAACGTGTAGTTATCGCTGAAGTCCCCGACGACGACAGCCTCGACGACAACAACACGTGGTCAGATTCACGGAAATCCGGCGAGAACTGACCGATAACGAGAGGCGCCAGGGGGACTGGTAGCGCACCCCACTGATAAGGCACCAACCCCTATGAACCACGGGCCTTTGAACCAGGAATTTGCTAGAACAGCTATAATACACACCTGCGCCCCTACAACTTGTGGTAATCCATTCAAGCCAGCACAACCTAAGACCAGCCATAGACAGCACGGATCCTCGCGCCCTTCAGCCCGGCCGGGGCTGGGGTGACGCAGGACGCGGGAAGGGATTGTGGAGGGGGATGGGGGAAGGTGGGGGGTGGGGGAGGGGTCTTGAAATAGTCAAAAGAGTTTTTCATAAGTAATGGAATTTGGAGCATCTAAATTTGACATGTCATATGTTTGTACTACTTACGATATTTGCGGCCGCAGGGCGTCAAAAGAGCAAATTTGCACTGCACGGCAGAAATAAAAAAAATGGGGAAAAATATTTATAAAAATACCTATCTCCAATTTTTTGCATGCAAGTTAGTAATACCACAGGCAATATTATCAGCCCAAAAAACACATTTATTTTAACTGGCCACATATAAAAAAAAATGTGAACACATTTTTGGCCAAAATTTTACAAAACAAAATTTCGAAATTTTCAACAATGAGCTACACCACAACAATTCTTGTGATTTTACGATTCTAACGATATATCATTTTACTAGGTTACTTTCAGTTTTATGGGAGTTATGGCGTCCAAAAAAAACCTTGTATTCAAACTTTTTAAAAAAAAAAACTGCCCGAGGCTATAACTCAACACCCACTGCTCCGATAAACCTAAGACTTTCAGATTCGGAATCTGGGCACCTGATTACCCTGGGTACCAATTTTCAAGAGAATCCGAGATGGTCGGGTGTTAATCACCTGTTGAATCGTGCTGGAATGCCCCAGGCTCAGCAGCACGCGCGCACAACACGTAGCGCCCGCCGCACCGTTGGCCCCGCTCGCCCCCGCGCCGCGGCAAATCCTCCATTCATGGCATGCTAAGCTCTCGGTCAAAGTTCTGCCGTTGAACTGGAATTCACGGATCGGGTGGCCATGCCATGATCCACGCAACAAACTGCATAGCAATAGGATGCTGGTCCATAAAGCCACCCCATCAATAATTCGAACTGCAGTTCTAGAAAAGAAGTTCACTAGGTTCGGAACTATCCAGGTTCGGACCTTGTGACCTTGTGACCTGACCTTAGGTAACGCTGGGACAATGCATATATTGATATACGATCAAGTCAGCCTTAGCCAAAGTGTGCAATGTTTGGAGCTCATTTCATGGATAGGCCAATTCAGGTCAAATATGGTCTGACCACACGAGATCAGGCCATCTCAGGACATTGACTGGCCTGTCAATGTCATGTGGCACTAATTACGCGGTGCCGAAACCGGGTTTAGATATGACTGCGAGGAACAGCAGCATTCTCAAAACATGGCATTGTGTAGAATAAACATGATAATTGTTGAAGTTCGTCGTATTTCACATACCTTAAATTAGAATGTTTGTAGCATGCTCGATCATTTTTTGCTTGAAAGCCCACCCCGAAGTTTTTTTCCACTCGAAATGGCAACTAACGCAGATGTTGACCTAGCCTCAAGTCAGGAACCTAAACCGCAATTAAAAATTTCGGGACGCCATAGTTGTTCCCCTCTAGTGAAAGTGAAATGTGAAACCCCTCTTGTCTGACGCCACCTGGTTGTCAAGTCAGGTTCCGCTCAAGTTGATGAGCGTTCTAGCAGTTGAAGGAAGACGCCCCCCTGCTTGTGGCCTTACTCGTGACAACACTCATCCAGCGGTATCGGTTGGGTGAGTTAAAACTTTGTGTTGCGTTTTCGCCAAATGGCGCCCACCTCTCACACTCTTATTTTGTACACGGTGTTTTTTTTGCAGATGATGTGGAGCCTTCAAGGAGGCCAGTATCGGGCCACGGGCCCACCGAGTAAGAACACACTTGGCGGGAGCGTGCCAAGGAGGCGGGTGATCGGGCTCCGGTGCTCCCGAGGCCAGCTGCCCTGCGGGCAGAACATGCTGCTCGAGGTCGTCCCGGCCGCCCGCGAGATGCCCGCCGGGCACCGCCGGCCGACCGCCCCGCTGCTTCCCATTGTACCTCTAGATGCCGGCGGCGTCTGGATGTACCCCTGTTGCGGCAGCAACGGCTACAGCTTGGACTTGCCGCCGGACGAGGTCGGCGAGGCGGTCGACTGATCTGTTGCGAGTCCACCACGAAGAAGTGGTAACCGGATCTGTGTCGGATCCGTGTCGAACTCATGTCGGATCCGTGTCGGACCCGTGGCGAACTCGTGTCGAACTTTTGTTGGACCTGTGCCTGATGAAGTGCCTGGTGCTGTGTCGGACCCGTGTCGAACTCATGTCGGATCCGTGTCGGGCCCGTGGCGAACTCGTGTCGAACTTGTGTCGGACCTGTGTCGAGTGAAGTGTGACTGGGTCTGCACGCAGGAATGCTGCTGTTGCTCTGATGGAATGCAGTGTTGTGCAGTGGCCTTGTATAAACATCGATTTCCGCCGGGGCCCGGGTATGTACGTGCCGTCCATTGCAAGCTGTGATAGACAAGGGAGGGGGCACTGAACGTCGCCGGCAGTCGATGGGGTTCGGCCAAGCCCAAGCAAATGCCGGACAAATATTGTCGCTCTCATCACATCAACTGACTGATCATGAGTGACACGTCGGGGTATTCCGAAGTACCGTGATGCATGTCAGTAAATAGCTATTTCTGCGTTATTTTCCTGACACATTTTGAAAGTCATAGGCGTTCCACGAAATGCACGAGCACGACAAGACATTTGACAGAATGCCTATTCGATACCGTTGCTGATCCCATCCGAGCCAATGGAGAGCCTGTGCCCCTGGAAAGAAACATGCAGTATAGAGCATAACGCCGAGTGAAGTTTTCAAATCCGCCCAAATCAGAATCCGTGCGAGCCCATCCAATTAACATCCATAGCCGTACCGGATACGGAGGCCCATCGTTAACCAATCAGCTTCCAAAATTCAAGATAACACAGCCTGATTGGCTACAGTAATGAGTAGCAACTAGACAATCAAAAATAATTTGACATCAATCCCCATTTATTGGATGTTGCCACACTACTGGAACAGCAGACGGTTGCATAGGTCAGTATTGGGAGCTGGTGTTCGTGGTATGCGGTAGCAATGATGTATGTGCAGAGCATTCGTTGCCACCGTATCACTACGGGCCCTCATTGAATTGCATTGTATTGCAGTACAGCGGAAGGCACAGTCCACGTTTACAAGTGGCTGTTACTTGCCCTCGTCAGTCACAGTTTCAAAAAGGTGAAGAGCAGTCCCAATGATATTGAATGCACAATACAGCTTTAAGAAAATGCCAGGATGTCCATGCAAATGCGTCTCATTCCATAGCGGAGACGATCTGCACCCTCACACGCTTGTTAAAATCGGTGCACATGCGATGGAGCACGTGGCCGATAACATGATCGTTGTAAATAGTGAAATCATGCACAAGGAAGTATAGATCAATTCAGTAAAAATACTGAGTGGCACAGGTGGGATCCATGTTGCTGTGTTCGAAAGGGTGGCTTGTGTTCACATAAATAGTGATCTGTCTGTGGACGACTTCTCCAGCTAGCTTACATTGCTGGATTGGTGTTGTCCCGGTGAAACCAAAGACGTGATTGTGTTATCTAAAATCGTCCATACCGTACTTTGGTTTGATGCTTCGGTATTACCAAGACCCTTGGGAGCGATGGGCGTTGCTGTTGCTGTTGGGTGTTGCTATTGCTGTTGGGTATTTCTGTTTTTGTTTGTTTCTGTTTCTGTTGCTGTGGTGTAGTCTGTGACGGATTTGCTTTCCGGTTTGGCGTTGAAGCTTCAGTGCATCAGTGCATCGAGTACTATCTGGGGACCAATTTTGAAGGAAATCTGAAGAGTCCCACCTCATGGACTCTGACCTTCGACCTTGAATATCTCAGATGTTTATGAACGCCCCTCTTAGCCTTTATGCTCATGATGATCAGTGCGTCGAGTACTACCCGTGTACCCATTTTGAAGAAAATCAGAGGAGTCCGATCTCGATGACCTTTGACCATTGACCCCGAACATCTCCGTAGTGTTTTGTAATTCGGCTTCGTGGTTGAGTTCCTGATAATCAGGGTGCCAAACTCTACCAGTATGCTCGCTTCCACGATGTTCCACCGGTAAGAATAGAATATCAATCTAGCTTGACGTACATATTGATATTCGTTTCGTGCATATTATTGCTGCATATTCGCACGGGAAGAAGTCTTGACCGGAATAATCCAGCTGTTTATGAACGCCCCTCTTAGCTTTTATGCTCATGATGAGCAGTGCATCGAGTACTATCTGGGGCCCAATTGTGAAGGAAATTTGAAGAGTCCGACCTCATGGACTCTGACCTTTGACCTTGAATATCTCAGCTGCTTATGAACATCCCTCTTAGCTTTTATTCTCATGATCAGTGCATCGAGAACTACCTGTGGACCAATTGTGAAGGGAGTCTGAAGAGTCCGACCTCATGGACTCTGACCTTTGACCTTGAATATCTCAGCTGTTTATGAACGCCCCTCTTAGCTTTTATGCTCACGATGATCAGTACTTCGCGTGGTATCTGTGGACCAATTTTGGAGGTAATCTGAAGAGGCCGACCTCATGGAGTCTGACCTTTGACCCTGAATAGCTCAGCTGTTTTTTTATGAACGCCCCTCTTAGCTTTTAGCTCATGATGATCAGTGCATCGAGTACTATCTGGGGACCAATTTTGAAAGAAATCTGAAGAGTCCGACCACAATGACCACGACATTTGACCTTGCATATCTGAGCTGTTTATGAACGCCCCTCTTAGCTTGTATGCTCACGATGATCAGTGCATCGAGCACTATCCGTGGACCAATTTTGAATGGAATCTGGAACGCCGCCGCCGCCGGGGCCCGCCGGCGCTGAAGGCCGGTGCGGCAGTTGGGGCGGCGGCGGTGACGGCCGGAGCCCGGCCGTCCAGCGTGGGGAAGTCGTCGTCGTTGATGGAGACCACGGCCGGCCGCGAGACGAGGCGTTGCGCACCGTCTTCCCGGCGGCCACCGCCACACGCTGCGCCAGGTTACCGCCCCTGTCGACACGGGGGTGCGTCACGGCCACAGGGCACGGGGCACATGGCCGACACAGGGGTAGTTACGGGCACAGGACACATGGCCGACACAGGGGTACGTCCCGGGCACAGGGTACAGGAGTAAGTCACAGGCACGTCACGAGCGCAGGGTACATGGCCGACACAGAGGTAAGCCACGGGCACAAGGTTCATGGCCGGCACATGGGTACGTCACGGGCACAGGGTACAGGAGTAAGTCACGGGCACAGAGGCACGTCACGAGCGCAGGGTACATGGCATACACAGGGGTACATCACGAGCACAGGGCACAGTGCACATGGCCGACACAAAGGTAAATCACGCGCACAGGGTTCATGGCCGGCACAGGGGTACGTCACGGGCACAGAGCAGATGGCTGACACAACAGCACGTCGATTGGGGATGGGGTGGGGTGAGGTCGATACAGGGGCACGTCAGGTTGCTAGGCCGACACAGGTATGTCAGACCAGGTCGAGACAGCGGCGCATCAGGAGACCTCACGTGCACACGCCAAAAGAAACATTGTCTCGCCGTCAAGAGCTGCAGAGCACGAGTGACTGCATTACTGCATTACTGGAGAGATGCATCACCCGCAAACCATGACACGACGGTCGCGGCACGACACTGACCTTGGCGGTGCTGAGCGCGAGCCGGCGACCTCGACTGACCTGCCGCTGAGCTCGGCGCCGCCGGCTCTTTCTCCAGCCAGGGTCGGGAACTCCTGCGTGCTGTTCGTGTTCACACTGGGCGGCGCGGGAGGCGTCGACGGCCGCGGCGGAGGGTCCGGCGCCGGCTCCCGTCTGGGGGAAAGAAACCGGTCATCTCTCCCGGCTGAGGGTCGGGGGTCAGCTCCCGTCGGAGGTGAGAGAAGCCGGTCATCTCTCCCAACTGGTCAACTGGTCAGCTGCGATACTTCACATTCTGCAATGCTGTGGAGTCGTCTCCAGCAACGTGTTCTAAAAAAAACGCGTCGGAGTCAGAGCATATGGTGCTTTGATACGAGAAGTACAGGGGGAAGGTGGTGCGGTGAATGTTCAACAACAACTAATTGGTTTCCGTGGTCACCTCCAAGCTGATATATTTCGCAAATCACGTTCTGGCTCTTCATGATCACAGCAGTCCCACAAAATAGAACACGTTTCGACCCTAAGATGACACATCACTAAATCTCTCTGTATGGTGAAATATAGAACGTGAGGCAGGGTTGAAAAACAGCCTTGTCCTGCATTTTTTCCATCCACATTATCCTCCCCAAGAAATCGTCCTTGCCTTTTCCTTGGATGGTGCTGTTTGAAACAACTATAAACCTATTGCTCTTCCACAGTAATACCAAAACGCACTGACAAGTGCAACAGGGTACTCGTGATGCCAGACACAGAAGGGAAACTATCATCACCAAATGAAATGGCAATGACATTTTCCACTCCAGCTCCCAGATCCCAAACATGAATTCAATCGTGCCGCGAATGCATCCATCCACCACCGTCGGGTACACCATCCTGCTCACTGCTGACCACGCTGGGTAACGGCACCGCCATGATATGGAATCAAATTCATGTCCGTGCATGTCCTGAAGCAGACGACGCAATCACACAGAGGGAGAGCGTATACAGACGCTCTTGCAGACCATGTAATTCGCCAGACCTAACCTGACCTGAGCGGCACGTGCAGCAGGCACGTGTTTGACTGGATCAGATTGGATTGGGTTGGATCAGGACAATATGCCGTGTCCGTACCTGTCATGTCGGACTGGATCAGCCTGGATCAGGACACCATACCATGACCGTACTTGCCGCCGTAGGAGTGGACCAGGACACCATACCATGGCCGTACCTGCCGCCGTAGGACTAGATCAGGGCACCATACCATGACCGTGCCTGCCGCCGTAGGACTGGATCAGGGCACCATACCATGACCGTACCTGCCGCCGTAGGACTAGATCAGGGCACCATACCATGACCGTGCCTGCCGCCGTAGGACTGGATCAGGGCACCATACCATGACCGTACCTGCCGCCGTATGACTGGACCAGGACACCATACCATGACCGTACCTGCCGCCGTAGGACTAGATCAGGGCACCATACCATGACCGTGCCTGCCGCCGTAGGACTGGATCAGGGCACCATACCATGACCGTACCTGCCGCCGTATGACTGGACCAGGACACCATACCATGACCGTACCTGCCGCCGTAGGACTAGATCAGGCACCATACCATACGTGCCTGCCGCCGTAGGACTGGATCAGGGCACCATACCATGACCGTACCTGCCGCCGTAGACTAGATCAGGCACCATACCATGACCGTACCTGCCGCCGTAGGACTGGATCAGGGCACCATACCATGACCGTACCTGCCGCCGTATGACTGGACCAGGACACCATACCATGACCGTACCTGCCGCCGTAGGACTGGATCAGGGCACCATACCATGACCGTACCTGCCGCCGTAGGAGTGGACCAGGACACCATACCATGACCGTACCTGCCGCCGTATGATTGGACCAGGACACCATACCATGACCGTACCTGCCGCCGTAGGATTGGACCAGGACACCATACCATGACCGTACCTGCCGCCGTAGGACTGGACCATAACACAATACCGTGATCGTACCTGCCGCCGTAGTGTGGTCCGTACCTGCCGCCGTAGGACTGGACCAGGACACCATACTATGTCCGTACCTGCCGCCGTAGGACTGGACCATAACACCATACCGTGACTGTACCTGCCGTCGTAGTGAGGTCCGTACCTGCCGCCGTAGGACTGGACCAGGACACCATACTATGACTGTATCTGCCGCCGTAGGACTGGACCATAACACCATACCGTAACCGTACCTGCCGCCGTAGTGAGGTCCGTACCTGTCGCCGTATGACTGGACCAGGACACCATACCATGACCGCACCTGCCACCGTAGACGTCGCTCCGGTCGCGGCCGTTGCGGCGCCGCCTGCCGGCCGAATCGGAGCTGAAGTCGAGCGCTACGTGTGCTCCTGCCGCGGCTGGCACCGACTCTTGTTGTCAGAGTGCTCCGCCGCCTTGTGAGCTGTGGCACGGCAAATGTCGGCTCCGTTGGCTATGGCTTCACGGCAGCACGGGGTGGCGCTTGGTTTCGCTGGGTATGGGTTATGCCGCGGCGCGGTGGTGCGTTGCACTGAGATATATAGCAGCACGAGGCAGGTTTAACACCATTTACTTGGTCCCAGCCCACCAGTACACCACCTACTGGTACCCATCCCACCAGTGCACCACCTACCGGTGTCCAACTCACCTTGGATATCGATGTTAGTACGGAAAACGACGAACTTCTTCTCGCCGCATTCGCCCTGCTCGCAGAGGAAGTGCTCCGTGTGGAAGTGATGTGCCAGACTCTCGTAGTCGCTGCGGCCCAGTCGACGCGCGCGGTCACACGGGGTACCCCGCAATCACACCGGGCACGGCGGGAGGGAGGGAAGGTGAGGGGAGACTAGTGTTGAAGCCATTACCGGGGTCAAAGACGAAGTTAGTTATCTAGTGAATCATCTATTCAGAATTATGGCCTAGCGACGACAGGCCAGGTAGTGGTTGTGCCGGACAACAATAGGTGGCGCTGTGGAACGTCAGAATCGTATGTGGCGCGAATGGGACGAATACGGTTTTGTTCTGGAGTAGTCGATTTTGGGCGTTGGTCGTTGAGCTAACCTCGAGCGGTGATGGGTGAGGTACTGGCTAGTTGAAGTGTGACAGCAGCAGTGCAAGGTTAAGTTGGTCTCGACTAGTGGCCTTGTATGAGTTTGGATTCCAGATGAATCGCAATAGATCCAGTGGCGAGGTCTGATCAATACAGGTCACGTGAAGGGGCTATTTTGGATCGAACAGACAAAGTGATAGAAGAATCTGCAACACCATCATCATGTGCAGCCTGACAAGCCCACAGTGTGACGGTGTGTGCATGTCGTCAGTACAGGCTCCAGGCCCAGGGGTCTCCGTGAACGGAGCGCGTGTGGTGATGGGGTTAGAGCAGGGGTGTCAGCGTTTGGGGATGACATTGGAGGCTTATCACAGAGTAGCATGCCACATACTAGTGCCGATAGTCGCTAGTAAACCACACTTGAATATATATATATATATATATATATATATATATATATATACATATACATATACATATATATAGTATACACCTACTAGGAAAAGAGGTTAGCGTAGATTGACAAAGATCGTCAATAGGTATTCCATGACAATGCAATGCAAACAAAAACCCGGCACTCTCTTTGTTCTTGCCAGAAGTGAACACTCATATGGGATATGGTGTGTGTGTGTGTGTGTGGCTGAGATGTCAAATGCTGTCCCCGGTCTCAGGAGAGGGCGATGTCGGAATCGCGAGTTCGGGTCCTCTCGCCTCCCGAGACTGCTCTTGGTGGACACACACCATCGGCACACCGACAGGCACTGCTTTGGTGTTGCTCTGCCTACTAAGCAGCCCTCCTGAACTTCCGACCGGGCGATTGCAAACCAATATGTAAGACACGGGGAACTCATCCTTTGCATCGCATTAAAGGTGACTCTAACAACCAAGCTAGAAGCACCATTTTGTTGAACTGCTCTCACCCGGCGCGAAACCTTGAGAACGCATAACTCGGTCACTCTTCAACGATCACCACGACCAACACAAAGGAAAGAGCAGACTACGTGCAGGTATGTCTAGCTTGACTGGACACAAAACACGTCACATCTCAATATGTCAAGACCTGAACAAACAGTTTCCAGATCAGGCCACCCAGTTCGATTCCCTAACATCTTGTGAAGGAACAGCAAACCAGGACAGATATTGTAATACAAAGAAAAGTGTCCACCAGGCAAAACCAAGTCTCCCCATGAGTGGCTTGGTACAGTCAGCCCAACTCCATTCACGACACTTGCAAACGAATCACTTGTGGCGGTCTGCCGGGCCTCGGCTGACAAAAAAGGCGAGTCTACGTTAAATCGGGTCATCGGATCAGGCCGGGTCGGGTCATCGGATCAGGCCGGGTCGGGTCATCGGATCAGGCCGGGTTGGGTCATCGGATCAGGCCGGGTCGGGTAAACAGGGTCGCTCACTCGTAGAAGAGCTGCTTGCCGGTCGTTTCACACAGGTGACAATATAAATGTTTGCGGCGCAGATGCATGAACAGCTCGTCGTTGTCCATGTACATGCTGGAAGCCGAACACCCGGTCAAAACACGTCTGCCCGAGTCCGCACACCCCACTCAAACGGTCTGCCAGATCTCGCACGCCCCGATCGAATGGTCTGTCAGAACCTGCACATCCTGGCCAAATGGTCTGTCAGACCCTGCATGCCAGGTCAAACGGTCTGCGGGAACCCGCACACCGGGTCAAAGGGCCTGCCAGAACCCGCACACCCCGGTGAAACGGTCTGCCGGAACTCGCACACGCCGGTCAAGGCAAGCACTCAGTGATTACACGTCACTGACAAAACGGCAGTATAAATTATTCGTGAAATAGGGTGGAATATACCACTTTCTGAGCACTGAATGGACATCTTTTCCAAGGACGTATCGGCATCGTGCTTGTTGATGTGTGCCTATGAGGTCTCTTTGACACGTTCCTAAGAGTATTTCGCGTATAAATAGCATACTTGTGCTCACCATTAAGGATTGATTACACAAGCATCTCGTGACACGATTCCAAACACAGAGATTATCTATGACGTGGTGTGTTAAACAATGCGATCTGTTGATAACATGGCATTGCAATCGTTATCGCCAACATAGGTATCCATATATTAGGTATCTCCAAAATTAGACTAAAAAACGTGCACTGATGTGTACGCTGTTGGCTCAAATGGAACTTGAAGGGCAAACGATATTTTAATTGACACGCTTCCATGGCAGGTTTCTACATCCTACTGTACTAGTTTCGACATCTCACACCTAACGAAAAAACATTATTTTAACACTGCAAAACGGTCGAGCAAGTGCAAAGATTCGCATCAGCAACCGAGGAGCACGTGTAGGAGGTGCGCACACGGTTCATTTATCGTTTCTAACTGCATCCCATTTACAAGCATCATGCTTATGCTCACCATAACAGACCCGGTATCGAGATAACGAACATCCCGTATCGCAATTGTAAGTCAAGGGATTTCATATGAGGTGCTATGTTATGTTAGTTAGTTATTTGGGCTTTAGGGCGCATCGACTTCATTGGTCATGTAGCGACCATGTGCTATGTTATACAATGCCAGTTTATAGCATAGGTGTTTGTATCGTTCATAGCGGTGTCCCCAACTTAGGTACCTCCCAAACACGCAAAGCAGGAACAGTGATATGTACACAATTGTCTCTAAACTGGGTATGCAGGACCTAACATATTTTCATAACATTAGTTGCATGGCGATTTCGACATCCTACTGTACTCGTTTCGACCTCTCACACCTAACGAGGTATCAGTATGTTAACACTGTGCGCACATGTCAACCGTACGACCCAGTCGCACACGAGTACTTGGCTGCACCAGCGAGTGCACAGCGAGGTCACGATGGCAACACAGTGATAAATTATTCGTGAAATAGGGCGGTATATACCACTTACTGAACGCTCAATCGACATCCCTCCCAAATAAGTATCGACATCGTGCCTTTCGGTGCGTGCCTGTGAGGTTGTCATGCCTCGTTTCTAATAGTATCCCGTTGATACGTATCATGCTTATGCTCACCATAACGGATCCGGGATTGTGATGATGAACAATACCTAGTGAAATTCCAGGTGAAGGGATTACCTATGAAGTACTATGGTATGCAATAAACGTTTATAGTATAGATGTTTGTATCGTAATCGTTGATGTCGATATCCCCAAATTAGTTACCTCTCAAACCATGGAAAATGGGTAGTTATATGCATGCAATTGTCTCAAAACTGGGTTTCAAGGAGCAAAGTATTTTAAGCAGCATTATTTCCATGGCGATTTCGACATCTCACACCTAACGACAAATCATTATTTTAACACTGTGGCAGCAGGTCAACTCCTGGGAGGTTGGTTGGTTGGTTATTGGTTGGTTATTGGTTTTACGACACGTCGACCGTTGAGCCATATAGCGTCGCCAATCTTTCACGCCGATTGGTCGCGGGCGAAGAGTAGTGACAGGTGAGACTCGAACCCACAATCTTTCGATTGTGAGACGAGCATCTTACCCCTAGACCAGTCGTGCCCTCACTCCTGGGAGGCGACAGCACAGCGTTGCGGCCGCGTCTCAGGAGGCCCGTGTGGCCAAGTCAAGCCGTGCCATGCTCCCGTCCCCAGACTCACCATAGCACAACAGCAGCACTATGGCGAACAAGGCCCACTGAGTGTACAAGAAAATATGCCAGTGAATGGCACCTTCACAGAATGATCCGGTTGCATTACCAAGAAAAAGAACGTCGGAGCTTACTTAGCACAAAAATGCCTGCCCAGTGACCACCGTGTGCATGTTTTCAACATTGTCATGTCACTTTAAGTTAATAAAACTAAACGTCCATAAATTTATATAGCTGCCTTGTGTGGGCTATGGCCAACAGTTCTGATGAAGAACGGTGTAAATGCGTAACTGGACGACTGATGAAATAAAGGGGATACTAAAAGAAAAAACTGGTTTCAGTCAAGCAACGAATAAAAAGAACACTGAAGGTACCACACAGCTTTTTTAAATTTGCCAAGTGTCACTGAAAGGAAATTAGAATACTGAAAGCATCCATAACAGACGTTCTCCTTCCTGTGTGGGTAAAAATATCCAGTATCTGACAAGCATAGATCTAAACACCTCACAATCCAAACAAGATCCCACTGACCCACGTGCCGCTATCGCCATCTACCGGCGCCGGATAGAAGTACCGTTTCTCGCAGAACTCGCAGAGCGGGTGACCGCGATGGAAGTCGTCCGGGTCGCCCTTCCGACGATGCAATGCCAGCGTATCTCGGGTGTACAGTTTGCACTCCGAGGTGAACACCTGGCAACAGTGTCGCACACGTGGTCGGACACGCATATAGCAAACAAAATCAAACTCCATGCATTGCTGTCAAATTGTCCGCATCATCAACATCGCCTCATCATGTCCTTAATCATTTATTGGGGGAAGATATACTTGTGGATCCACCAGAAGACATTAGCTACTGAATTGAAAGTGACAGTGATAGACAAGATACATTCTTTGACAAAACCATCTAGTTGATCTTGGATATTTATGCGGATATGTGCACGAGTGGGTACTTGCTAATGAAACACACTTAACAAGAACAAGACATAATGTCTAAAAACAGACACATTGGTAGATATGAGAGGAAGGACAAATCAGCAACAATATTTTGTAAATGTATTATAGCAACGAATTCCATGTAGTTGAAGCACTACATACATAACTTAATTGAAGGTACCGACTGTGCATTTTTCAGCTAAAATCTTTGTGAAAGAACAGTTGGATCATTGAACAAACAGGAACCATCGGTAAACTTGAGAACTTCACCATCTCAAATCCTGTGCTACCCTGTAACGCCAAAATGAGTCTCACAAAGTGGTTGACGAAGGGTGCATTTGGAGCTCGGATACTGTCAAAAATTGTCCGTGTCACATCAAACTTTTGGATCAGATCTGCCAATTCACCATTCAAACCTCACAGGAACTGGAAAAACATCCAGATCCTGTGAGAACAAAAATTCAGACGAAATCTGCAGGATCTGTGTGACGTTACTAGCATTAGCAGCAATTGTGGTGAACACGTTCATACAGCACACTCCATGTTGCTTTGAGCCATCAACGTCATGGTGCTTGATAATGGGGAGATGTAGGTATTTTCCAGTTCAAGTTTGGATGCATATGGTTGCAATATTTTTGAGCCCAGATAAATCAAAGGAACAAATTATTAGGCTACAATAAGCTGGTAACTATGCAAGAGCCAACATTACCAAGGTACGAAACCAGGGGTTCCGACCCCTACGACCGACCGAAGATCTCCAGCCATGGTGTCATGGTCTTCTATATGTAGTTTTGATGGTACCTTGCAAAGACACCACTCAGCCCCTTTCATCCAGCATTGAAACACATTCATCAATCTGGGTAAGACAGCATCAAGGTTTCCTTTGTCGGAAATGTCGTACTCGGGAGTATACCTGACCACATCCAATAACCTCCCAGTGAACATGCTGACAGCGGTCCTCGGTCAGCTAGGGAGTGGAATGTCTGCCAATGCTGACATGCAACCGACACCCAGCCGACATGTAGCCGACGTCAGGCTGTCAGGGCGCTAGGGGCCCGCTATCGGCTGGGGAGTGAAATGTCGGACATCAGTCTGACGTCGGCTGGCCGCTATTGATATCCTTAATTGAACCAAAAATATGTGACAAATTGTATTCAATGTTGTTTAAAGTTCAAATAATTATACAGATTGCAGACATAGGCTATATCGACATTGCTGACAGGGTTCAGGACTGTCCAATGTCCACACCAGGAACCTGTTGCTGCACCAATTGCTGTACCAGCCACACCTCTGGCCTCCCACCCTGCCCGAACAAGATCTTGTTGAAAGTGCCTCACTGCAGTCCGGCTAATCATGAAAGGAATATTTATTGAATATGTTGTTTACATATGATACGTTCTGAATAATAATTTCCAAGAATGAAGAATATTAGCAAGATCTTAAAGCATATTCTACACATCTAATAAAACATCAGTAGATGTGATGCAATCAAGCATATGTACTTCAGTGCACTTTCTTATCCAGGGCAAGCGATGTCTTGAACACAAAAGCAATTTCTTACAGACACCAGTAATGTTTTAACTAAACCAGTAATGTTAATTTCTTACCAGACCAGTAATAAAATAAATGTATCAATTTAACATCAAAATCACACATTTCAATATGCAAATGGTGCATATGGAACCAGCATGCTAAGCACACACCAAGCATATGGAGTTATCTAAAATGAGATGTAAATCCAATACAATCCATCCAACAAAAATCCATTTGTCCTGTTCAAACATTCATACCACATGTATGGTGCATAAACAACAAAGTTACACCATACTTATGGTGCATCAACATTGGTGGGTGTATTTGTGAATATTCCAATATTAGGTAGCCTTCTTTCTACTAATAAACAGGCGGAAACATACCTACCTACCTACCCACTTCTTTAATAATAATTGAACCTCTATATCATATCAACAAGAAAGCGGTGTTTGTTGTCTGAGCTGCGGCATAAACGTAACTGTTCTTCCCAACACATCCTGTTCGTGAGCCAGCCCTCTCTCCTGCCAGCATTTCTGCTGAACGTCACACACGAGGTGAGGTCAGCAACGACGTCACGGATTCTATCCAGTTTCTAGTACGACCCGTGGATGGAACCGGTATCATTCTGTGGACGCAGTAGATACCTACTTAATGACTAATCCGACCTACATTGGCGTGTAAGTAGGTGTTCTGCATTTGAGATATACTGAGTGAACATAAAATGTGCCATGCTGTGTCACTCCGCCCGTGACGTAACCTTGTTTGGAAAAATTCGGTGTTCCGCATTTTTTTTGCATAAAACAAATCCCTCATTTTTCTTATTCAGAAGTTCAATGATTGGCATTGGACTATTCTGTGAAGAAGTACCTAGGTTCTCCTGAATCACTGCAAGGTATAAGCTGAGATTTAGCAATTATAATTTAAAATAAGGTAGGTAAATTAGTGAAAAGAAGATACCTAAAACAGTAAATGTGCAGCTTAAGGTAATTTTTGGTTTCTTGGAATTTCTTTTTCAAATGCAATGGTCTGTGAATGTGCTTAACATGATGTGACCACTCATTTGCTCTGTAAATGCATGCTTTTCAGTTGAGTCAAAATAGCACCCAAAAGTGCTTGGGAGTTGTGTAATGTAGCATAAAAAGCAACATTCAAAATCAACAGTGAAATGCAACATAATGTAACCCATGAAGTTAAAAAACCTAATGTATTCTAGCCAGTACCGTTTTTGGAGAAAACAACTCATGTTTTATTTCCCAAAATAAATTTAAATAACCATGGATGCCTAATTACCTATACTAGCACACCACCACCTCCATACCTGCATCTGATACATATTGAGTAAACTTATCTAGGGTAAACATACAATTTGTCATGCTGTGACACTCTGCCTGTGATGTAACCATGTTTGGAAAAATTTGCTGTGAAAACTTCTAACTTACAACAAAAACCTATCTAACATAACTTAAACAAGCCCAATCCCTTTGTATGTTTCATGGAGGTAAAAAACATGTGAAACTTGTCTTGTGGTTACCTTAAACTGCAGTGATACTAATACAACTTTCTGGCACACAATGGCAAGGAATAGGTAGCACCTGTATTTTACATCAATATCAATATTGGACTGCAACTTATAGTTTTGATGCTCTGAGAAGGAAATTATGGATCATGCAGCCATGGAATTCCTTCAAAAACAAATACTTGCAGACCCTGGAACAATTTGGGCAAAACGCTGGGAACAACACTGGTGTCAGAAAATTATAAACTTGCTTGACTGTCCTCAAAAGAAAGCTGAATAATTTTATGAGGTACTGGAGTGCAACTGGAACACAGTGAACCCATCCTACATTGATAAGCATGGCTGAGTGGCTGCATTGCTTGTCAGCTGACTTCTGCTTGGTCAATCAAGGATTTAATAATTACATATGAATAGGAACCTAATCCATGGAAAAAAAGTAACTTAACCTAACATTTCCTAGACTAAGGTAATGTAGCATAATAAATATACTATATTAAATATAACATAATATAACCTAACCTAACCTAGCCTAATCAGAACAACCAGAATCATCTGAAACTAACTTTTCTGTCCCAAGGGGCTTGGGACAGGGGCTTTTCTGTCCCAAGGGACTGTTAACGCTAACAACGCAAGGACCTTCCAGCCTGGATTGAGGGTTCCGGGTGCATGTGGTTGCGAATATTGCTTGTCTGGAATGAATGAATGTCGAGTGTCTGGAATGAATGTGGAATTAAACCAGAAACATGTGGTGTTCCAGGTGAAGGAGTATTCAATTGAGTGCATGAAGTGTTGAGTTTGTTCTTTATCACATCTGTGACACACCAGGTATGGATAATTATACATGACTAACTATATTTGTTTTTTTTAAAGGGTGTTTTTGGAATTTTGGGATTTTTTCTTCGGAATAGCATGTTTATGAACGTGATTCGGAAGATGCGATCATTCGTTTTCTCCGTAAATGCTTACGTCTCTGTTAATCTTATCGATAATATCTATAATGCGCCATGTATGCCACACCGCTGTTCTTTGTTGCATAATTTATCCATCCCTCACCTGGCACTTCTCAGACGTGATTAAAGGGACATTCAACACTTCACGCAGTTGATTCAACACTTTTTCACGTAAAAAATGCTTCATTTCCGCCTCTGCCACGTAGATGACACACCACTACTATTCCACCAGAACACCAAAAAAACTAAGCAGAGCACTGCTCGAGGCCGTGATGTATGGATAACGTCACGATAAATATTACTCTTGTTTTTAAATTATAATATATGAGTTTATATTGGTTTAGATAAGAGTAGATTGTATTACGTTAGGTTAGGTTCGGTTAGGTTTTCCTATTTAATTATGAATTATCATACTATTTGTTGGAAGTCGTGAGGCAAGACGAGACCGAGCAGAAGCTCTTAGCCGTGCTGTATGTTTAGTTTTTTCGGCATTGTTGTGGAATAGTAGTGGTGTGTCATCTATGTGGCAAAGAGGTGGAAACCAAGCATTTTCGACGTGAAAGTGTTGAATCAACTGCGTGAAGTGTTGAATGTCCCTTTAATCACGTCTGAGAAGTGCCAGGTGAGGGATGGATAAATTATGCAACAAAGAACAGCGGTGTGGCATATATGGCGCATTATAGATATTATCGCTAAGATTAACAGACGTAAGCATTTACAGAGAAAACGAGTGATCGTATCTTCCAAATCACGTTCATAAACATAGCATTCCGCAAAAAAAAAAAAATTCCCAAAACACCTTTTAAGAAAAATTTACCCTATATTTATAGAGTGAAGATTATGATCATGTATTTCTTTGCCAACTGAAAAGTAATCATTTTTGGGAAAAAATGAGTGGTTGCATGGTTTAATTACATTAAAATACCTCTTATTAAAAAAAGTCCAAAGAATCACAATTTACCTTGATCTGCAATAATACCAATCAAACTTTGTGATGGTGCATCATTTCTGGGCAAATTGAGTGGGTAGGAAAAATAGAACAATGTTCAGCATTTTGTAGCAGCTAGTAGTTACCTACCTAATTGCATGAGTAACACATTTTTGTGTTCTGTTCAAATTAAGCAGGATCTCAGTTCATGATATCAGGCAGCCACAACCAATATTTTTAGATGTGTTGAGTGGAAAGATAGTATTGATTTAATGCAGAAAGGTTTTGTGATGATACAGTACATGTCTCCTACTTTTACATCAAAATTGGAACACCTCCATACCATAGGCACATCCAAGGTGGTCTTTAACCTGCCCCTCCCCCAACCTCTAGCAACCAAAAATGCACTGGATAAAAATACATTTTGATATTCTCACCATTCAAAGTCCTAAATCTTCAGCAAGCTTCAAGAACTGAAAGCTGTCTGTTTATTTTCTGGTGGCCACCCTGTAGGGAATTTGTTAAATGAACACTTTCAAGTTATTTTTGATTTCTGGGAATTTATTTTTGTGATGCAACCTTTATAATTGTGGTCACCTGACATGTGGTAACATGATGTGGCCACTCATTCCTTATGCAAATGCATACTTTGCAGTTGGCTGGTAAAATATGACAAAAATAAGCTTGGAATTGGGTAATATAGCATCAAAATATTGTTGGAAATATATAAAATGTCTATCCTAACCTAGCCAAGTCATGTAAGATAAATAGTAACACAAATTAGAAGTTTCAAAAAAAATATCCCAAAGTTTCTAACTAAAAACCTAACCAAACATAACCTTGCCTAATCTGTTTTGGAAGAAATAAAAATTTGATTTTGTAAAAAAAACTATGTATTTTGGAATTATTTCCAGGTTAAAATACAAACATAACCAAATCTAGCCTTACCAAACTTAACTGCATTGTTTGCTTCATGAAGGTAAAAAGTATATAAAACTTGCCTTATAGATACCTAAAAGTGCAAAAAATACTGAAAAAAATATTGGTGGCACCAGTGCTCCATGTTTTCCCCTCCCCATTTCATTGCTGTTCAAAACAGAGGTATGAGCCTGACAAATAGTTGGAGTAAAGATGCATGAACTTGGGATGAGAGTTGGGTAAGTGTGTGCTTTAGGGCGATTTTTGAATTCTTGGAATTTTTTTTCCAATGCAATGTTCATGAAGGTGCTTGACATGTCACCATTCATTTCCTCTGCAAGTGCTTATTTTTCAGTTGGCAGGCAAAATAATAAATGGAGTTGGGTAATATAGCATACAAATACCATTCAAAGGAGACAAAAGATGTAGCATCACCCAACCACACCCACCATGCAACCTGACCTAACCTAACCTAACCTTCCATGTCTGAAAAAAAATATGTTACAAATTTGGATTTTTTTCAGCATTTTTATCTGACCAATTTTCTAATGAAATAACCCAATCTAACCTAACCTACTTTGTAGGGAGAAAATTACAATTTGTTTGTGAAAAATATTCTGAACTTGTATTTTTATTTTTGATGGCTTAACATAAAAGCGTTGTGACTGCAGCATAATCTGCTTTTATGCAGACTAAGTTGTGTTATGGAATTTATTATAAAATGGTTTATGCTAGGTTTATTACAATGAATATGTAACGCTGCTGTCTCTACCACTGTATTCATGTAAATCCATCAGTGTAGTCTTCCAATTAATGGACACAAGGTGAATTTTACTCATTTCCCACAATCCATTATTGCCAACCTCATATTCCAGTTGTTAATGATTAGTACAATCAAAATAGTACATAGTTGTATATGTTGGGTGCCAGGATTTGGGAAGGCAAATTTTGCCTCTGTGATTAAGACTGTGACCTACAGAGATGATTGCCATCCTGGTTTTTTGACATCAGAAATCACCTTTTGTACTTTTTAGTGACTCTTAAACATTTGTATCAAATATGTATTTTCCCTCGTTGTTAAGCAGTAACACAGGATTTTCCGGCATGATAATTGGGGTGGGGTAACATCCTGAATGTGCATTGCCCATCCCTGTCTCATCTCCTTCCCTCTCTGCTTGCAGTGCTGGTGCACTTGACCTGACACAAGGCCATGGTAACATCTGGCCTCCGCACCGGCAGACGATGAGCCAACGTCAGGCGCCAGCCGCGCTGACGTCACTCTCTGACGTCAGCGCGGGCGGCCGGCGACTGCCGTTCCGCGTGCGGCCCGAGGCGCGTCAGATCTGGCTGCAGCACACGGGCGGCACGGTGGGCGCGCTGCTGCAGTCGACCGGGCCGCCTGCAGCACCCCTCGGTGAGTGCTGCCAACCCGGGCGGTGCCGGGGGACGAGTGGTCTAGGGGTAAGACGCTCGTCTCACAATCGAAAGGTTGTGGGTTCGAGTCTCACCTGTCGCTACTCTTCGCCCGCGACCAATCGGCGTGAGAGATTGGCGACGCTATATGACTCAACGGTCGACGTGTCGTAAAACCAATAACCAACCGGGTGGTGCCACATCTGGCGTGCTGTTGACTGGGTTGATGCTGTTGACGCTGCTGTCGTGCTGTTGATTGGGAGATTGCTGTCAGTTGGAGGCGTTGCTGACGTGGTTGGTTGGTTGTTGCAAAAGATTGGTATTGGTTGGTTATTGGTTTTTACGACACGTCGACCGTTGAGTCATGTAGCGTCGCCAATCTCTCACGCCGATTGGTCGCGGGCGAAGAGTAGCGACAGGTGAGACTCGAACCCACAACCTTTCGATTGTGAGACGAGCGTCTTAACCCTAGACCACTCGTCCCCTTGCTGACGTGGTGCATGCAATCAATTCAGTGGGTGTTTCCAACTCTAGTGTTGCCAATTCACTTGGGTGGTGATGGCACCACAGGTGTGCTGTTGGCACAATTTGTGCTGACAACTTGATTGCTGTCAGCTTCGATATGCTGTTGATTTGTTTGGTCCAGCTTTAGCTGCTCGTGACATCACCTACAGAGTCATCATGAAGTGAGTGTCATCTGAAAGCATTGGGTGCCACATGACCATGGGCCAGAATTTGGAGGCTTTTTTGGGCTTCCCATCCTTCTCAAGACGAGTTACATACAGTGTCCTGAAATCCATTTTTTTTTGTGGAGTGGAGTGTAGCTGGCAAAACATGAACACACCTGATGACATCAAAGCAGTTAGGCAATGTGATAGGGAAAAGTGCGGCCAAATGATGAAATTGACAATCAAACATGCATCTGCTGGTGCGGTTGGGATGGCAATGATGTCAGGAGTCGAGCAAGGTGAAAACAGTAACAGTTGGTACAGTTGTGTGTTGTGAAGTTCATTGGAAATCAATTCAGGAAGTCAAACTTCTGTCCTCATGAGGTCAAAACAGCCTCCTGATAGGTGTTGTTTTAATTCTACCTTAGCATTTTAATTCTAGGAGATGGAATTTACATAGCACACCTGTGGTGTCAGTGATAAATTATCCATGCAATAGGATGGAATGTATGACTTCCTGAACACTCCATCGACATCCTTTCCAAAGAAGTTTCAATAACATGGTTCTTGATGTGTGTTGATGAAATTGGGTGCCTCATTTCTAACAATATCTCATTTGCAAGCATCATGCTTATGCTCACCATTATGGATTGTGAAACACAAAATCCTGCAGCACAATTCCAAGTAAAGCAATTACCTATGCTGTGGTCTGTGGTTCAATACCAGCTTATACTATTTGTATTTGTAGTGTAGTCATTAACATAGCCATGCTATGACATCTATAACATAACATAGCTATGCTATGACATCTATAACATAACATAGCTATGCTATGACATCTATAACATAACATAGCTATGCTATGACATCTTATAACATAACATAGCTATGCTATGACATCTATAACATAACATAACTACAACAACATAACAGCTATAACATCCATAAACTAGCTATGTATGGGACAAATGAAATATATACACTTATAGGTGCACTATAGGCCCAAAATTGAGTGCCATGTGTGTAGAAGGTTTTTTTAAGCGCCATTTCAGTGTGACATCCTACTGTATTTGATGAAACATCTTGCACCTAGCGAAAAACCATTAGTTTAACAATCTGTGGTTTACACCTGATGTTTAGCACACCTGTGGTGTACACCTGATGTTTGGCACACCTGTGGTGTGCACCTGATGTTTAGCACACCTGTTGTGCACACCTGATGTTCTCGATGTGGCGTGCTTTATGGATTTCTACGCTGAAGAGATGTCTTCCGAAATACTCATGAACACTCACGACAGATGCAGCTTGGCATGGTATTGAGCGAAACATAGCCAGCGTTTACAATCAATCGAGCTCTCGGGGATGGCCCTTCCGTGGCTGAAATAGCCGAGTGGTCGACGCCGGTGTCAGCGTTGACCTGCCCTCGGTCGCCGCAGGCTCTGACGCGGTGAGCGCGCGCGACAAGCTGCGCACCAATCGCAGCCAAGGCCGACTGAGCGGCGGCGGTCGGCAGCCAATCAGGGCGCTTCCCATCAACGGCGTCACAGAGGTGAGCCTGACCCCCCCCCACGCGTCGTGAATCTGCCGACCTTTGGTGGTGGCCAGTCTAGCTGTCAAGGGGACGGGGATGGCCGAGTGGTTTAGGTGTTGAGCTCCGGGCACCAAGACCCCGGGTTCAACACTCACACCGCTCGGGACATTTCCCAATCCCGCGGCCCACCGGCGAAACAGTGTGGGCGGCGCCATCAGCCGTGATCGTGCATGCAGTGCGTCGTGAACAACCCGGCAGATATAGCTGTCAAGGTGGTGTTCTTGATATAGCCGTGTCAATAACATGAACAACACAAACAACTATGAATTATACTCTAAAATTGCAAGTAATTGCATTCTTCACAGATGTAGATGATAAAAAGGTTAAAAGCAAGCTTATAAGCATAAGGGGATTGGTTCAACTTTTTAAAGGTGCCCTTTTTATATTGTGATTTACTTCGTGTTATTTCCAAGTTGCCTTCACGAAATTCTGCTCCTGCTGTGGGTGATAGCATTTGCATACATGGTGCATGGTGGCAGCATCATAGCATTTGTCAACTAAGAAGTATGCGATTGTTGTATATTTCCCCATGACCTTTGTCGTTATCTACCATGATGACGCATGCGCAATGGCTGTACAACACAACATTAACTGGCAGATTTGGCGAACGAATCTGCGGTATTGGCGGGACGCCATCATATCGACGCCATCTACGTGGCAGGAAGGCACAACTTGTCCAGATATTCTCGTGTGTTCTCCAGGGTGCAGGAACTGCAAGGGTGATCAATTTGAACAGAACACTTCAAATGTATTTGTTTTTGTCGAGATGATGTGTTTTCGTCAGTAATGTGATGGAAATTGGCCACGTGCCTTCAATGTGCCTGCCCCGACTCACCTCCGACTGTGTGTGTCACCTCCTACTGTGTCTGGTTGATCCTAACACAGGGCGGGGCCTGCCCCCGACTCACCTCCGACGGTCTGTATCACCTCCTGCTGTTTCTGGTTGATGCTAACACACAGGATTTTCAGGCGTTGTGAAACCTCAATTTAGCTAATTAAAAATATCGTCAGCAAATTGAATTCCGTGATGTAATTTCACCTGGCCGCCTGCTGCATGGCACCTGATGTACCACTGCTATGTCACAGCCAAATACTTTGATATATACTCTGATACAGTGGTTAATTATTCGTGAAATAAGGTGGAATATACCACCTATTGAACAACAAGGAGACATCCTTCCCAAAGAAGAATCGACATCGTGCCTCTTGATGTGTGTTTATGAAGTCTCCCATGCCTTGTTTCTAACGGTGGTTTGTGTGTAAGTATCATGCTTATGCTCATCATTACATATTGTGATACATAAACATGTTGTACCTAACGCGATTTCAAGCAATGAGTTTACCCAGGATATGGTATACTGTTCAATACAATTTGCTGATAGTATGACGTTCTTATCATTCTCATTAACATAAGTATCCCTACATTAGGTGTATCCAAAGATAAACGAAAAAGATGCACATATAAGCAGGCTATGGGCTCAAAATTGAATTTGAAGGACATAAACGATGTTCTAAGCGACCGCGTTTCCATGGGAAATTTTGACATATTAGTGGACTCGTTTCGACATCTCACACCTAGCGAATAACCAATATTTTAACGCTGCGAGTCTGATAAGAGAGATGATAGTTGTTAATGCTGATATTTTATGAATGAGGGCAATAGTACACAATGCAACTTACCTGATGGTTATGTTCTTTCTTAGATGCAGACGTTTTAGCATGGACCTTTTCCAGTATGGAACAGTTGGAAAACGATGGGTTTCAGTTTCCACGAATTTCACGCGACAAATTCGCTACCACGCCTCCCATCTCCCAATCCCAATCCCAACCCCATCTCCCAATGGCTATCCTTGCTTCCGGTTTCCCCCAGGTGCTGAATCCTCTCCTGAGTTTGCCGATTTCTGGGCTTGAATATTAGCAGCCTTCAGCGACCTCCTTGTTCCTTTGCCAATGCTTTTTTCTCTCCAAAATCACAACTTCTCAGTTTGTAAATTTTCACAGTCTTCAATATGCGCAACTATGACATGAAGTATTGCAGTAAACTCAAACTGGAACTCAGCCTGCCATGCATCCTCATGACGGCCCAGAGACAGACTATTTTATGTGTGCCTTGCGAGATTCGATTTCACAGTCCAAACTGCATGTGGTGCCGGCGCCTACAACTCTGACGATATTCAACTGATAAATGGTGGCGCAACAATCTCTCCCACACATTGGTCGAGTGCCGCAGGTGCTTGTGTTCGGACGAGCCATATAATATACCGGCGTATGAGAATTGCAACATTTTGTGTGCAAGCCATATGGCATAACCCATGCCCTCGGCTTTTGGCTTTCCTGCATGCAGGGGGCCGCGGTAGCTCAGTTGGTGGAGCGTCGGACTCTTGATCGCAAGATTGCTGGTTCGAATCTCACAGCCGACGGCGTTTACCGAGTCCACCCGCGACAAATCGGCGTGAGAGATTGGCGACGCTATATTACCTAGCGGTTGAATGCGTCGTAAAAGAACCCAAGGGTCTTCTTTCCTGCCTGCATGCTGAGGAAGTGATGGATTGCAACTAAATCTAAAGTACTAGAGCACCGGTAATCTCGGTGCAAACGGTAGTCCACGCCAGCTGAATGGCCAATCTGACGGCAGTCTTGCCGAATGTATTTTGATCGGCGTCCTGATGTACTCCGTGTATGTTGTGCTGCTGCATAGAGCCTCGTTGTTTTTTTTTCTTTTTTTTTTTTTTTTTTTTATTTTTCTTTTTTTTTTTGTTGTGTTTTTTTCCTTTTTTTTTTTTTGTGCTGCATAGCCTTATATTGTGCTCCAGCATATCCTCATGTTGTGCTGCAGCATGACCTTATATTGTGTTGTAGATCCTCGTATTGTGCTGTAGTGTATTATCCCTGTGTATGTTGTGATGTAGCGTATCCTCATATTGTGCTGTAGTGTATTCTCCGTGTGTATGTTGTGATGCAGCATATCCTCAGATTGGGGGACGAGTGGTCTAGGGGTAAGATGCTCGTCTCACAATCGAAAGGTTGTGGGTTCGAGTCTCACCTGTCGCTACTCTTCGCCCGCGACCAATCGGCGTGAGAGATTGGCGACGCTACACGACTCAACCGTCGACGTGTCGTAAAACCAATAACCAACCATATCCTCATATTGTGATGCAGTATATCCTCCTGCACCTGTGTACGTTGTGATGCAGCATATCCTCATATTGTGATGCAGTATGTCCCCTGCATGTGCGTCTGAATTATGCACAGTGATTGTATATTGTTCCAGTGTGTGACGCAATGCTGTGGGCACGTGCCATTGTGCGTGACAGCTGCGTGCGTTGTTTGTCCACAGGAGGCGCTCAGCTGCTCGCGATCTGCGTCCTCGGTGACCTCCTTTGTGACCAGTCCACGCTCGCCGCGGCGTCACATAGATCTCAATCAGCTGAGTGGAGACGTGTCCACTGTGGAGGGCGTCCACGGCGTGAGGGTGATCTCGCCCGGTCGGCCGCAGCCGCCCGGCGGTGACGGTGCAGCGCAGCACTCCAACCGCAATGGTGAAGTGATTACTTCACCAGGTGAAGGAATACCTGCACGTGGTAGCGAAATACCTTTACGTCGCGAACTAATCGCTTCATCTGCCGCCGTCTGTCATTCGTCGCCGTCTGTCAGCAGACGGCAGAGTCCGCCATTGACCGACGTGGACAGATGCTTGTCTCGGTTCGCGAATGTCGAGAGAACTCTGCCGCCTTTTCCGTCCAGTAATGGCACCAGTCGGGCGGTGCCGACTCGTAACGGTGGCGAAGGTTTCTCTTCGCCTCGCACGAATGGCGGGGGATTTTCTTCACCTGGCGGTGGTGGCGAAGGAATCCCTTCACGCGTCGGTGGCGACCGCGGCGAGGCGATTGCAGTGTGGGCGGCGCCCGGCGCGGACCGCGAGCGCACCGTGCGGCTGGTGGCGCCCGGCGACACGTCGGACCGCTCCGACGGGTCGAGTCGGCGAGACAGGATCATGTCGCTGATCGGTAACCTGAGGCGGCCGGCCGGGGACGCGGACGGCGCACGCGCTGTCGACGAGGAGGTGCGCGAGATGCGCCAGCTGGCGGGCTCTGTGACGTCAGAGTCGCCGGTGACGCGCTTCAGCGACGAGTCGCGCCAGAGCTTCCGCGAGATGGCGTTGGAGCGCGCGCGTGTCTCGTATCCGTACAGGTCTGCGCCATCTCTCGCGCCGAATCGCAAACTAAAGTCCTCCGACGCGCTCAGAGATGGCGTTGCTGGTCGTCTTGCGCACGGCAAGCCGTCGACCCGATTGCTCAACAAGAGAAAATCACAGAGCGTGACGAAGTTGGCGGAGGCGCCTCCGCCGCCGGGGAAGCTCACCAACAAATCGCAAAGCGTAACCAGACTGGCGACCGGGAGTGAGGAGCCAGCGGCCGTTTCGTCACCGTTTGGGGTGGTGCAGGCCGCCCGGTCCGACGACAGGGTACCGCCGGTCCCGCTGCCCGCCGACGGTGGGTTCGCGTCCCAACAGCCGCAGCCGTCACCGAGACACTCGCAGTCGTCCTCCGACACGAAGGTAGGCGGCGTGTGCTACCACAGCGAATCGTGCACTCGTTATCATTGGGGTCGCACGTCATGTATGCGGCTCCGCACTCGTGTAGCGTATGGCCATTGATGCACCGGATATCCGCGATCCCCACGTGTCACGTATGTGAACTGGTAGAGATACGTTGATAATCGAGTTATTATGAGGCAACTTGCAATGTTCACACAGTCACTAGGAGGCGCCACCTCTTGAATATGCTGATAAATTGAATGACTTAAGAAGCAAACAATTCCTGCTGGGTGCTGAGGCTGATATACTGCGGGGTATGGCGCAGGGCTAAGTCAATATCATTTCTCCGGATGTAGTCTCTCGCCTGTGATTTGTCCTTTTCACTTCCATGCTATTCTGTAGAACATACCAGTGTTGTGTGTTGCCCATGGTGACCCTGGTGGGCAAGTTGAAATTGTGCAACAACTTCAGCATGCTGGTATTTGTGTGGCAAGATGAAGCTGTGGAAGGCAGATTTCCTGAACTTCAGGAAGGTACAGCTGGACAGTTAGCCATGTCCATGTAGGGTTTTTATTATTAGCTTCCATTGTGAACATATTCTAGTAAATCATGTTGAGCGAATTTCCAGAGTTATTGTGAAGAAACAAAGCCAGTCTTGTTCTCGTAATATCCCGGCTCCATTGCGCTATTATAACACCACGTTTACATGGCATTATTCCAGCTACAAAAAACGAAGACTATAAGAGATCGGTCGTCCGTATTGCTGCAGTGTTCAGCAAGGTGCCCACGGCGCCGCTGTAGGCAGTTCTGGGTATTGTGGCAGTGTTCAGTATGTGCCCACAGCGCCGCTGTGGGCAGTTCTGGGTATTGTGGCAGTGTTCAGTATGTGCCCACAGCGCCGCTGTTGGCAGTTCTGGGTATTGTGGCGGTGTTTAGTATGTGCCCACAGTGCCGCTGTGGGCAGTTCTGGGTATTGTGGCGGTGTTTAGTATGTGCCCACAGCGCCGCTGTTGGCAGTTCTGGGTATTGTGGCAGTGTTCAGTATGTGCCCACAGCGCCGCTGTTGGCAGTTCTGGGTATTGTGGCAGTGTTCAGTATGTGCCCACAGCGCCGCTATTGGCAGTTCTGGGTATTGTGGCAGTGTTCAGTATGTGCCCACAGCGCCGCTGTTGGCAGTTCTGGGTATTGTGGCAGTGTTCAGTATGTGCCCACAGCGGCGCTGTTGGCAGTTCTGGGCATTGTGGCAGTGTTCAGTATGTGCCCACAGCGCCGCTGTTGGCAGTTCTGGGTATGGTGGCGATGTTCAGTAAGGTGCCCATAGTGCCGCTGTAGGCAGTTCTAAGTTCATGAACAAAGGTGGGGAATCGATCAGCTGTTCGGAAGATGGGCCAGCATCCTTAAACCTTGTCCAAAATCCCACACTTGAATTCAGACGACGTTTTCGGAAACAGTGTATCATAACCTCCACAGGTCATAACCTCCACAGTTCATAACCTCCACAAATTCAACATTCCCAAAGCGGTCGTAACCTCCATGGGTTATAGCCTCCGCAGTTAACAACCTCCACAACTCCGAAGCGGTCATAACCTCTACAACTCACAACCTCCACAAATTCAAGAACTTCATAATTACCTAGAAGCATCACTTCAGCTAGCTATCGCTAGGTAGCAGCACGATCTAGGTATTATGTTAGGTCAGGTTAGGTTAGGTTACTATACTTCCACGTTAAATCTCATGACATGCATAACGTATTCGTTGCGATAATACCGAGACCGTGCTGCTACCTAGCGATAGCTGGCTGAAGTGACGCTTCTAGCAAACTATGGCATTCTTGAATCTGTGGAGGTTGTGAGCTGTGGATGTTACAACCGCTTCGGAGTTGTGATGGTTGTGAACTGTGGAGGTTATGGCCTGTGCAGGTCACGACCGCTTCTGGTATGTTGAATTTGTGGAGGTTATGACCTGTGGAGGTCATGATGCACCTTTTCAGGATGATATTTTCCGATTATGTTCGGGAGAAGGCCGGAACAGACACGGAAACAATCAGATCAGATTTGTGGTGGTTAGTTTTACACTAAAACATCATTGGAACACATCATTAGAACGGGCATTGTTTTCGTAGCTCGCTGGATATAACATCTCGTTTTAATGTGACTTCTTTCATAATTATGTGTTGACTTTCGATGGTGGCATTTATTGTTTCTTGCTTACCTCTCCTACTGGCCTGCGGCGTAATGTTTCTACCTTCAATCCTGTTGGTGAATGCTGACATCCAATATCCACCATTACCACTATTATGTGACCTCCGTCATAATATATTAGTAGGTGTGTGACCTCCACCATTACTACTTTTATTTGACCTCTACCATTACTATTATTGTGTGGCCACCGACATAATATATTGATCTACGTGTGACCTACACCATTACTACTGTTATGTGACCTTCACCATACTATGTTAATCTATGTGTGACCACCATTTTGGTCAGCATGTGATCATGATGTACTGATGTGTGACCTCCACTGTGATGCCTTGTCATCAGCTTCACCATTAAACACTGTCCTGTGACCTTTCACTTACCTCAGACCTCCGTGGACTTCGTGCGGCGAAATCGACAGCTCGCCTCCACTCACTGCAGTCGACGATCGCGCAGTCTGACCCGCGCCGAGCCGACCTCTGAAAACAGACCGCCCCCAGGCACGGTGCCCAGGTCAGTCGGTGGTGTCCAGGTCAGTCACATGTGTCCAGGTCAGTCACACGTGTCCAGATCAGTCCCAGGTGCTCAGGTCAGTCCCAGGTGCCCAGGTCAGTCAGTGGTGCCCAGGTCACTCAGAGGTGCCTAGAGCTGTTGGATGCGTCTTGTTGGAAATCCTTTGGTATGCCTGATGTTTGCAAAGCATGCGTAGGTTCAATATTGGAGCGATGGAGCTGGAACCCCTGACCTGTGATTATTGTGTTCGTCTCCAGCTATGGAATGTTTGAGAACAGCTATGTGCCGTGCACATGTCGGCAGCTCTCAGCACGCCACCGTATCATTTAGTTATGTGTTATAGTGGTGTGGCGATAGTGGTGGTGATAATGTGGTCATGTATGACAATAGAGTGAATGTATAATATTGCTGTGGACTCCAGGCACTGGTCCAGAATTGCACACACTCGATGCCCTGATATTGTTGGATGTATTTTGAAACTAACGTCCTTTTGGGAGCGATGTGACCAATGACGTCGATGCGCCCTAAAGCCCAAATAACTAGCTAGTTAACTAACTAACTAACTAGCTAATTAACTGACTAATTGGAAAGCAACACCTATCATAAGTTTCTATTGGCTTCCTGTGCATACGGCTGGTGCCTTCCTCAATTCACCTACAGGACTCTTTACAACACTAAGTGTAGAGGGGACGAGTGGTCTAGGGGTAAGATGCTCGTCTCACAATCGAAAGATCGTGGGTTCGAGTCTCACCTGTCGCTACTCTTCGCCCGCGACACAATCGGCGTGAGAGATTGGCGACGCTATATGACTCAACGGTCGACGTGTCGTAAAACCAATAACCAACCAATAACCAACCAACCAACCATAAGTGAGAGTAGCAGTATGCTATTGGCTCAAAATTCAGCTTCAATGACACGAAGTATTTAAATGAGATTACCATGGCGAATTTCGGCACCCTACTGTACTCATTTCGACACCTCGCACCTCTCGGGAAAAACCCGTTATCTTAGCGTTGCGGTGACTTCGCTTGACCTCGGGTCAGAGCGATGTTTAAGGCGCCACTTGGTATTGACTCGTCTCCCAAACTATTTCCGGTGGACGTACACTACCGGTTGGCCTCCGGAAATAATGCTTTTTTGTTTGTTTGGGAAGTTCTAGCTGAGAATAATACATTGAAGCAATTCTGAACTCTGATTGACGATTCCTTTATGACGAAGAAGCTGCAGTACAATGCTGCCCCCTTTGTGGGTTCGAGTCTCACCTGTCGCTACTCTTCGCCCGCGACCAATCGGCGTGAGAGATTGGCGACGCTACATGACTCAACGGTCGACGTGTCGTAAAACCAATGACCAACCGATGCTGCCCCTCACTGGTCCTGTGAGTGTTGGCCGGGCTGGTGTGTGACGTCGCGATTCAGGATGCACGTGACCCAGTGTCGCCGTGGCCTTGTGGCGACGTAGGTCGGTGGGTACCTGCAGTGACACCACGTGACCTTGTGACGCTGCGGGCCGACAGGTACCCCCCGTGACGCCATGACCCGGTGACCACGTGACCGTGTGTGACCCTGTGTCGTCGCGGGCTGACAGGTACCTGCGGTGACGCCATGACCCAGTGACCTCGTATGACCCTGTATGACCCCGTGTCGCCGCGGGCCGGCAGGTACCTGGTGCGCCGGCAGCAGCAGTGGCGGCAGGCGGCCGAGGAGCGCGAGCGCCTGGCGCCCGACCCGGCCTGCCCGCCGAACCACACCCTCATGGCCGACGACGACCGCCGCCGCACCCTGGACGTCCTCACACAGAGTCAGTGACGCCCGCACACAGAGAGTCAGTGACGTCCGCACACAGGGAGTCAGTGACGTCCTGACACAGAGTCAGTGACGTCCTCACACAGAGTCAGTGACGCCCGTACACAGAGTCAGTGACGTCCTGACACAGAGTCAGTGACGTCCTGACACAGAGTCAGTGACGCCCCGCACACATTGTGCAGCTGCTGGTGCACCTGTCACGTGCCGTGACGTCCCCAGGTCAAATTCTGCTGCCCGCATGGAATGTTGGTTGTGTGGTTGTCGGCGTGGTACGTGGGAGATGGGCTTGCCTGTGGTTGTTGGTTGTGAAGCCCGTGGTACGTACGGTGTGGTTAGTTGCCCGTGCTGGTTGTTTGTGAAGCCCGTGGTAGGCGTGCACAGGTGTGTGCGTCGGGACTGAGCTCGGTATTTGTATTCGGTAAGTGGGAGGACAGACCCCAGAAGCAGACCCACGTTCAGGATTTCTGCCACCACACGGAGCGTGATGTAGAGACTAGGGACACGAGAGCTAGATGTAGAGCAGGCAGGTGTCATGCGTTAGGTTCACGTCACAGCCAGACGTTATGGTAGAGCACGGCGAATGTTGAGCGCTCCATAATATCGACACATTTTGGAGCTAGTTTTTCACTTTCGGGTTCGTGCTCGTGACATAAATCAGTTACCGTTCTTCACGATTGATGACATGTTGTACATGTGTATGCATACATACATATTGATAACATGGTTGATAACATGAGCGATAACATGTTCTGTCCCCAGTCCACCGGATGTAGGCCTGTACGTGTGTCATGTTCTGTCCCCAGACCACCAGATGTAGGTCTGTATGTGTGTCATGTTCTGTCACCAGACCACCAGACGCTGCTGACCGAGCTGCGGTCCCTGCCGATCGCCCACTCCAGCTCGCGTCTGGTGGCTCTCCGCTCCGACCTCGAGCAGCAGCTGAAGAAGGTCGAGGAGGGCGTCCGCATCTTCTCCATGGCCAAGGTGTTCGTGAAGAACGACACGTGACGCGGCGCGCCGCGTCAGTTCCGCCGCCTCGCTGGCGGCGGTCGCGGCTCTGTCCGGCCGAGTCGGCACACCGCTGCCAACGGTGCGGACACCGCTGCCAACGGTGCGGACACCGCTGCCAACGGTGCGGACACCGCTGCCAACGGTGCGGACACCGCTGCCAACGGTGCGGACACCGCTGCCAACGGTGCGACACCGCTGCCAACGGTGCGGACACCGCTGCCAACGGTGCGACACCGCTGCCAACGGTGCGGACACCGCTGCCAACGGTGCGGACACCGCTGCCAACGGTGCGGACACCGCTGCCAACGGTGCGGTACACCGCTGCCAACGGTGCGGACACCGCTGCCAACGGTGCGGACACCGCTGCCAACGGTGCGGACACCGCTGCCAACGGTGCGGACACGTGGCCGGCGGCCAATCAGAGTCGTCGCCGCTCGACGGCGCCGCTGATTGGTGGTCCCGGTGGGCGGGGCAGCGGGCGACCAATCACCGCCGGTGGCGGTCAGCTCGGCTGCCGATTGGCTGGTCGTCCAGTCTGCTGAGCGTCACGGACGCAGGTTGACCGACATTTGTCGACGCGCCCTAAAACAAGTCCACCACCGCTACCATCACCGTCTGAGCGTCGGTGTGGGTGAAGCCAGGCGGGTGGCGGTAGTGGTAGTCACACGACAGCAGTGCCTTCTCTCGTGCGAAGCCGTGTACGCGCCGTCCAAGCCGTCCGTATCCTTGTCAAGTTCTGGAGGCAGACGCAGTCCGATTATCGCTGCTGCAGTCTGACTTGGCCATTTGACTATTCAGTCGAAATGAAACCAGTCTGACTGTTGGTCAGCAAGGTGACAGTGACACTCCATGCTGAACAGTGCAAATTGTGTGTAAGTCCCAGTGCTGGATCCGCTGTGGAATTATGTCCGCATGTCTGTCCAAATTGCTCGTGGCCTGAGCGTGCGTCGTCGACTATGTTTCACGGGCGGAGCTCGTGCACGTCACTCGGTGTGGCGACGTCACCGTGGGCTGTGACGTCACCCGGTGTGGTGACGTCACCGTGGTCTACGCCGTCGCACTGGCGGCGGCGGCAGGACGGCTTTCCAGTGCGCTCCCCTGCGCTTCCAAAGCGCGTGCGTGATGTCCGTACATTTGGCAGCGTGTGTCTCGCGTGTGAGTTTCGGCGCGGCAACGCACCTGCGAGTCGAACGGTGTGCCACTCGTCGGCTGCACCGCCGGCTGTAACGAATAGCACTCGATGCCTTCCGCAAATTGTGCCCGCCATGCCTTGCAGTAGCGACGACCAACGAAAATATCTCTTTTACACTTTTATGGTAAGAAAATTGATGCCCGAGAGCGGTACTGTCGTGTTTTTTTCTTCTTCTCATGCGTATGATTCATTGTGTATCGGTATGCCGAACTAGAGTCTCCCTGCATTCTACATATGGCGGAGTCAGATTGTGTCTTACAGCTGGGTACCGAGAATGGGTTTACACTGACGTGCGTGCTGCACCCGGGCGAGAAGTGGAGGTGCCAGCATCATTTTGTCTCGTGAGGGTAATGATTGGGATTATAAAACAAGCGACACGAACCTATGCCCTAAAATTATGGTCGCCCGGGTATTAGTACGCCCCCTGCATTCATGGTCACCTGCTCCACGGTTGGTGACTCGCCTGCTGAATATTTGGAGATGATGACACAAAACATTCGAAGATTGGCATTGGGCCCGTGGCCTTGCGCGCGATATAAATTACTAAGCTTTTTTATCTACAAACGACAGTCGATAATCACCACCGGCTTCAGTGCTATGCTTCCACCGGCAGCACAGTCTTCACCGCAAACAGTCGGCCCGCGTTTGTTCTTTTTCGCCACCTTTGTTGCCGCGGAGTAGTTTGCCATTTGGTGATTGACGGTTTGTTCGCAGGATGATTTATCCCAAAGGTGTCGCGACAGGGAATACGTCTGGCCGTCGGGCGTTCTGAATTGTGCGAGCTTCTTCAGAACGGAACTACGCGGGGCTTGGGGAGGCGGGTTCGCATTGGTATATTTTCCTGGGAAATGGGGATGCGATTCGTCTTCCCCGTTATTTCTTGTACGTTACTTCGTTCAGACAGTGATTGGTACAAAGTGTCCACCTGCCTCCACTTACATGGGTGACTGACATTTCCTCTGCCCGATTAATTCTATATGTGCGTGATTTCAACAATTTTAGGAACAAGACTACATCATTGCGTGAAGCTGGCCTTCATGTCACCTGCCCAATGTTGGCGAAACCACACTCTGATGTTGACATCTGACGGCTTAAGGGACTCACTGAATACAAATAAATCAATGGACTATTGTCCGTCAGCCACCAGCCGAGTGGTAAATGTGTTTACAAGCGTCATAGCGCCCGGGCGGACGGGCCTTACTTGTGTTCCTGTCTTTCCTTGTTTTCACGCCAATACCAGCGTAATTCAGTTGTGATAGTGGACGTGATGGGTTCCACGGCGTACCAAAGCTCGCCGGCCGGGGCTAAGTGTGCCGGTATTTGTGTGTGAACTATGTTTGCTGCAAAGGGCTAGTTGTGTCGGTATTTGTGTGTGCACTAGGTTTGCTAAATCGGGCAGAACACTGCACCATAAATTTGTTATCAAGTTGAGGGCTATTTGGGGCGGAAGTTGATTTTCATTGAATACCCTGTGTCTGTTATTATTTTCAATAGTTTCCCAGTTCGACTAGTCACGCTGGTATTTGTTTTATTTGTCACGCTGTTGTATGTGCGAGGCGTGTGTGGGGATTCACTGATTTGTCACCGCGTATATCGCGGCGTGTGGTCCTCGACCAAGGATCAAGGAGAGTGGGGAGCGATTTCCACATACGTCGTGCGCATTTCATCACTAGCCACTGTTGTTGTCATGGAAACGAGTTGTACAGTACCTGGTCGAACCTCTTGTCAATCGCATCGCCTGTCATCTTCGTTTGCACTGTTCAGAACGTGCGCCGAGTCTCCCGCCGTGATAAAATACACCAGTGTTGAGAACACCAGGCTTTTACCCTCGTAGTGAGGGGTGTTCTCAGTCTGGTGGTGCCGCTGATGGATGTCGGCGTCGGCCAATCACCGCTTGCCAGTCGGTCGGAGAACCAATCGCGACGAGGTGTGGTTGGCATCATTGGCCCGGACGTATGTGGGCGTCGTCACCAGCCCTGACCCGGACGTATGTGAGCGTCACCAACCCTGACCCGGACGTATGTCGGCGTCACCAGCCCTGACCCGGACGTATGTGGGCGTCACGAGCCCTGGCCCGGACGTATGTGGGCGTCACCAGCCCTGACACGGACGTATATGGGCGTCACCAGCCCTGACCCGGACGTATGTGAGCGTCACCAACCCTGACCCGGACGTATGTGGGCGTCACCAGCCCTGACCCGGACGTATGTGGGCGTCACGAGCCCTGACCCGGACGTATGTGGGCGTCACCAGCCCTGACCCGGACGTATGAGAGCATCACCAGCCCTGACCCGGACGTACCGGCGCGGCATGGTGCACGCGTCCGATGTGTCAACAGTAGAGGATGGCTAGCAAGACTGCTCCTCGGAACTGCTGCCGGGCTGGCGTCGGCAAAATACGAAGCTAATGGTGCAAAGCGATTTAGTCAGTGAGTACGTTGAGAACGTTAGTGTCGCAGCGACATTACATGAAGCGTTTTATTTTGCACCCCTCGCCTGGAGTGGTTTTATATTCTCTTGAGTGGACAAGGGACTTGCGATTCAATATCGTGGGTTGGAATACCACAATGGGTTGGAGTACAGAATCAGCCCGCGACTAATCGGCCTGAGAGGCTGGCAACTTTATGTGGACTATAGTATAACGCGTGGTAAAGAAAGAATGGTTTATTCTCTGTACACTTTTGGATGGGAAAATCTCTCCAACTCGATTTATTTGGGTCCTGGATTGGACATGCAATTATATCGAGATGCCATCCCCCCCCCCCCCACGGAGGCGTTGGTAGATCAATGATTCAGCTGAGCGTCTAGCAAGCCAGAGGTACGGGGTTCGATTCCCGCGGTGCCGGCTCCTGCCAGCGTGAGATGCAGGCGAACCCACATGGCCTCAGCTGCTGAGTGCGTCGTAAAGTCACGACCCCCCTCTCCCCCAACGACGCTGAGACTTGGCTGATGGACGCGTTGCCACCACCCTCAACCGATTCCACGAAGGACGACTGTCCGCGACCGTCGCATTGTATATTACACGACACGCAGAACTACACCACAGCACCCGGTACCCTGCATCGTCCCCACCCTACACGTCGAAGTACAAAAAGTCGAGCAGCATGGCGGCCGCCAGCAGAGTCATCTTGGCCCGTGACGGCAGCTGCGGGTCGAACTCGACGCCGTAGTTGTCGCGCCTGTTGAACACGCCCACCTGCAGTGACCTCCAGCCGGTGCCGACCCGGCCCAGACGCGCCCGTCCGTGCATGCTGAGGATGTCGAACGCGCTCTCCCGGCCGCCGACGCCGCAGCAGCCGCGCCGCGGGCCGCGCACGCGCAGCACCACGCCGCCGCGAATGCCGCCGCAGACGAACTCGGCGCGCCGCGGCCGCCACCGCTGCCGGATCGTGCCGAAGAAGATCTCCGAGTCGGCCGTCCTCCGGACGCTCGCCTGGAATCAGGGCCGCGCCCAGGACGTCATTTCGATGGAGCCAAGGTGTGCGTCGGAAAAGGAAAATGGGAAACGGGAATGTTATGCAGTCTTGAAGCAAGCAAGTTTTGGAGTGATGAAGCAGTCTTGAAAGTGGCGCTCTTCGAATGAGTGTCCCCTTCCCTCTTCCGATCAAAATTCCTGAATTCGCCCCAGTCACCATTCCACATAACATATTGACAATGCCATCTATGTGTAAGTTTCCTCGTTACTATCCTCTCGTTGCGACCGGACGTGCCTGCTCCGCTCTGTGACGAGGGAAGGCTGGCGAAGACAAGATTGGACACAGGTAGTTAGTGGAGAGATAATTTGTTCTATTTTAGGTGCTAGGTTATGTTAGGCAGGTTTGATTGTATAAATTTGTAAATAAATTTGAGATATCTTTAAGTTGTATAATAGTTTAGTTCAGTACAAAAGTTCAGTTCTGCATACAGTTTTATCTTTCAGTAACAGCAAAGGCCCAAAAAGGTTAGGCTCGGAAGTTGGCTCCAGGACCGCTTAAGGCTGGTGGCGAAAAGGACATATAGTCATTGGTGATGAGCTACTTCACGTACCTGGATCAGAAATGCCTAGCAACGCGGTTTCTATGCGGTTTTTAGTGAGACGCAGCACATAACACCAAACATAGGTGGTGATCTCCACCGATGAGTGTCGCGTGCGGTCATCCTCCCAAGTCGGGCCAATGCTTGCGATGACGCCCACCGAAACAGTGTTTGGAAGAGGCGCTGTTTTCACACGTTCGAACCCATTGCTCATGTGGGAAATACGGCCCCGGCCAGATCGGAGGACACCCCACCACGCTGGAAGCCCCCTGAAACCGCTGGAGCAGCATGGGATCAGCTACGTGTTCAGGGATGAAAACCCTCCTCATGTTCTCAAACTGCGCCCCAGTGGCGGCTTTTGAAGCTTGGTCAAACAACAAGTGTGTACAGACATCCCACCTGCAGTTGAACCTCCCAATCAGATTCAGCAAGTCAATTAATAACCAGGTGGCGCCACGACTCATTAGGGGGTTGGGTTAGCGCGTGCGTGCTGCAACCCGGGTGGGTGTGAACATTAGCCATACGCCAATGTGCTTGCGAAAGCCATTATAATATACCATCACTGCGCCATGTGGGGTTGTAATACATCCCAATACATTTATTCCAGAATCATCTGCATCTTGTCCCATCGGACAAGTTCAACGGATCACTGGTTAGAGAAATGATCCAGGAATGACGTTCCAGAACCCTAGGGGGGAGGGGACGTCGGAATCCTCAGGCACAATGGAATAGGCTGAGGCAGTAGGCACATAAAGCACGTCTGCAATGCGAATGGGAACGGTGTTTCCCATGTAATCAAACAAATAATAATGCCTAATGTTCATTTATTCCAGTGGTCACAATGTGCACTTGCCTGATCTGATGAGTTAGTCATTGTAATTCTGTGACATATCGACTGAATGGATCACGCAGCGTATCTGACCTGATCCTCCTCCTGTGTGCGAATAGCATCCTTCAGTCGCACCCGCTGTAGACAGCAGGCGCTCCAGCAGGAGGCGCAAGCCAGCCGCCTGGAGAACAGCGCCACGGGCCTCTCCTCCAAGTCATACAGCTGACGTGAACATCAGGAGTCATACTGAGGTCATACTGAGGTCATACTGAGGTCATACTGAGGTCATACTGCCAACTGCAGGGGTCATACAGCTGACGTGAACATCAGGAGTCATACTGAGGTCATACTGAGGTCATACTTCCAACTGCAGGGGTCATACAGCTGACGTGAACATCAGGAGTCATACTGAGGTCATGCTGAGGTCATACTGCCAACTGCAGGGGTCATACAGCTGACGTGAACATCAGGAGTCATACTGAGGTCATACTGAGGTCATACTGCCAACTACAGGGGTCATACAGCTGACGTGAACATCAGGAGTCATACTGAGGTCATACTGAGGTCATACTGCCAACTGCAGGGGTCATACAGCTGACGTGAACATCAGGAGTCATACTGAGGTCATACTGCCAACTACAGGGGTCATACAGCTGACGTGAACATCAGGAGTCATACTGAGGTCATACTGAGGTCATACTGCCAACTGCAGGGGTCATACAGCTGACGTCAACATCAGGAGTGTCATACGGAGGTCATACTTAGGTCATACTGCCAGATACAAAGGTCATGCAGCAGACAGTGGAGATCATGTCGGCGCCAACTGCAACCCAGTGATCATACACACACACACACACACACACACACACACATATATATATATATATTATATATATACATATATATATATAAATATATATGTATATATATTGATTTACATATGTATATATATATGTATATATATATATATATATATATATATATATATATATATATATAGATAGTATATATATATATATATATATATATATATATATATATATATATATATATATATATATATATATATATATACATATATATATATATATATATATATATATATATATATATATATATATATATATATATATATATATATATATATATATACAAGAAAACATGCATCCATTGAGGTGTGTAGGTATATGCATGCCACGACATAGCGAACTACACTTAACCCTTTCCGGTCAGGACTCCACACCCAGTCTCGGGGGAGGAGATCATCATGCACCCCCTCTAATCCGCAAAGCGTCGCACGAGAACCAAAGAGGTGCCATCGGAAAGCGCTCGACGAGTAGGGCCAAAACTCACCCCAAAGTTTGTCCCCTCAAAAAGTGTCGCTACTAGGGGTATTTATGGGGTCACGACTGAAGGCATGTTTTTGGCTCGGGTGAGTTCATTCTGGGGAAGATTTCAAATACAAAATGTATTTCGAATAAAAAAGGAAGGCGACATCGACCATGGTCCCAAAATGTTTGCCTACCCAAGATAATTTGTGCAGAGTATACAAGATATTCTTTCTTCTTTCCTTTTTAATTCTCCAACCCATTAATAGTTAGGCAGGGGTGCCCTTCCATACACGTGGAGTGGCACTCTGGGTTGGAATGTGTCGTGGACAGTCCTAAGCCTGCGGTCAGTTGAACACCAGTAGTTTCCTCACACCACCGACAATATTCTGGGTTGGCGTAGAAACCTCTCAAAAGGTGTGTGGGGGGGAGGGGCAGCCCTATTTGAAATTGATTCTTACCACGCATCGCCATGGCATCAAGCTTAAGCTTTCGACGTTCTATCAAGTCGATTTGGAGGAAATGGGGCTATGCATGTATCAGCTTTGAGCCTGCAAACTCCCAGACGTTGGAGAAGAGGAAACTCTACCGGGTTCCATTCAAATTCCCGAAGACATGCGGTGTCCGAATCGACGCTGAAGGAACAAACGCTCCCTCAGAGATACATACACGACGCCAATATCTCTCCCATCTCACGGGATTTCACCGTTATCCGGTAAAGCCCCGGCGTCTAATGATACCACCTCACTGCCGGTCTGACCGCTGCTTCTACTCCTGGTGTACGATGCTGACTGGCATCGTCTCGCCATCAAGTGCTCCATCGCCGGCTGGGCGTCCTCACCATCATCTTATGGGGACGACGGTGGGCGGCACAACAGCAACAGCAGGCGCGCCGCACAGAAGACCTGCTGGTCTCCACAGCGAACAGCAGCGGGTTGCCGTACTGGTCCATCACCATCAGTTTTTCGCCACTGTATTCCTGCCAACACACACGACAACTGTTACAGCTCGTGCTGTTATATCTCGTGATCTTATATCTCGTGCGCTAACATATCGTGCTCTTACATCTCGCGGATCTCCTACCCTGCTGTCAGATCGAGAGTCATGATAAGCGCGCCTCCTGAACTGGAAATAGTGAGGACACGCTCCCATCATTCCTACCTGGACAACATCTCCAGCGAAGATCGGTGATGACAGCCTCGGAAGCACCCATTCTATCATGACACGGATCATCACACTATCTCACCCACAGGTCATCACAATGACCCACCCTGATACAGGTGATCACACTGTCCCGCCCACAGGCCATCCCACCCTGTTACAAGTCACCACACTGATCGATTGTTGCACACTGACACAGGTTATCCCGCTGACCCACCCGGGCAAAGATCATCACACTGTCCCGCCCTGACACATGTCACCACACTATTCCACCCTGACACAGATCACCGCACTGTCCCACCCTGACACAGCCCACCACACTGTCCGACCCACAGGTCGTCCCACTGTCCCATCAACAGGTTGGTCATAACGGATAAAGGTTCCGGCTGGTGACGTACCAAAGGGGAAGAAAAGAGGACGATTGCCCTCCCTTATCCCTCCGAGAGGTGGTGGGCTAGCAAAAATCGAAAATCGTGCTGGTGTTAAGGAACATTGCGCCGGGAGGTGGAGAAAATAACGGCGAGGCCCCTGAGAAATCGTGTCGGGCCCAATAGGACGCCGGAGCTAAAAAAAAAACCTGAGGAAAAAAAAATCCAGTCGGGACCACAAATAAGCATAGGCGGATCCCAAAGACTCCGCACTATGCCTCGACAAATCACGCTGGGGTCGCTTAAAAATGTACTGGGGTTCAGAAAATCACGTCCGGCCCGACAAAATTTGCGTCGGGGGCACCAGAAAAAAACTGCAGGGCCCAGAAAATTAATGACGGGGCCTCCGAAGATGGCGCCGAGGCCAAAAGATCGCCCTGGGGTCACAAAATTCCCATCAGACCCCAAAGTATTCGCATCGGGGCCCAGATAAGCAATGTGGTCTCCGAAAACTGGCGCTGGAGAGCCTGAAAAATCGCGCCGGGGCCCCAAAATTCCGCACTGCGGCCCCCCCCCCCCAAAAAAAAAAATGTATGTCAGGGCCGGAGCATTCGCGTGAAGTGCAGCACAAATTATCTTCGAGGTACCAAATGAACACAGTGGGACCCTAAACGACATCGGAAGCTCGAAAGCGTACCGAGGCTCTTGAAGCATGCCTGGTCCCGCCAAAAAGGCGACAGGGCTTTAAAATATCCGTCGGGCCCCTAAATAATGACACCTCACGCCCTCAAAACACCCTGCAGGCCATCAAAACGTACTGGGACCCTCAAGTCACACCAAGGCGAAAAAAGACGGCGTGAGCGCCTTACAAACAGACTAGGGCTCGTAAAAAGCGGTGTGATTCCAGAAGTGTACCGAAGTGAGAGCAAAGAGAGCCACCCTCCCTTGGAGAGACGGCGGGCCCCAAAGAATCACGGCGGTACTCGGAAGAAGTGCGCCGTAGCCCCGAAATATCACGATGGGGACCAAAACTCGCTCTCGGATAAAAACCCTGTAGAGACTTGAAGAAAAAACATGACGGGAACCCGAAAAATTAAGAGGGTACAGCTAAAAATAAATCCGTGCTCGGAAAATCGCTCTGGAGCCTGAAAAAAAAAGAATCCTGCCCGAGTATTAAAAGATCAAACAGAGGCAAGCTTTCGGTGTACATCCTTAATTTCAGTGTTCCTTCTTTATGACAAAGTCAACAGAAAGACAAGCGTTACAACAGGGGAGAGGGTCGAAATACGATGAGTTAGAAATGATAGTACTAGACTGTGCTCCCTCCACAGGAAAATCAGCCCTCACTAATTATCTTAATACAAATGTGTCACTTTGAATAAACGGTGCTCGGAATTGGGCGACTTTTCCAAGACAAAAGTGGGTGTAGGTGGGCCTCCTTCAGATCTGCTTACCCCTCCCCATGACAGAAATCCCAAGTACGCCACTGACTATGGCACAAGGGAAGTGGGTTTGGGTGTCCTCTTCTTTCATGCCAAGCTGATAGTTCACGGACAAACATATTAAGTGGTGTTTCCCCCACATCAATGATCGACCCCTCTGAAGGACCCACAGACACCGGGGGATGTGAGGTCCGGATTTCTCAATATCAAGGTCGAAAGCAATCCAACGGAGAGAGGACGACCAGTTTTGGTGCCAAACAGTTGCAAGTGAGGACACCGAAAAAGCTTTGGTCCGATGGGAGAAACTATCGCTCCATTTACTTGTCTGCCAGCCGCGCTGCTGCCCGCAGGCCAGCACAGGTGAGCAGCGGTGACCTGGGTCGGCTGACCTGGAACCTGTGGCTGAGGTAGACCGGCTGGATGATGAACATGGCGACGTCGATCAGCCGAGTGACCAGGCTCTCTCTCGTCTCCGGCTGCTCCGGTATCCGGCCGATCAGCGTGTCGGCCGGGTGAAACCTCCGCATCAGCGACTCGTGAGAATCCGCCCCTGCGGAGGTGCGCCGCCGGGTGACGGCCGGCGCTCAGCGCGGAAACTGAAGGCGGTCGGATCGAATCCGGCTGCGGTGATAATTTAACGCCGTGCTCTGTTGGGTGTGGGCGGGGCGGAAACTGAAGTATATTTAACGCGCTCTGTTGGGTGGGCGAAAAAAGCGAACCCCGGTGATAATTTAACGCCGTGTTCTGTTGGGTGTGGGCGGGTGGACGTTTTGGCTAGCTGCATGGTGCTTCCGTAGTGATATTTATTCGCGCAACCTGAGTCATGTTAGGATGGCTTATAGCAGTATGCTGCATGCAATACGCAGGGCATTCTTGGTTGGTTATTGGTTTTACGACACGTCGACCGTTGAGTCATGTAGCGTCGCCAATCTCTCACGCCGATTGGTCGCGGGCGAAGAGTAGCGACAGGTGAGACTCGAACCCACAACCTTTCGATTGTGAAACGAGCATCTTACCCCTAGACCACTCGTCCCCGCAGGGCATTCTTAATAATGGCAATAGCGATGACAGCCCGAAGCGTCAGCTCATAAATCATGTGTGCTCTGCGTGCCAAAGATCGATACTCACGCCACTATTCGAATACAATAGTAGCCGCTTTTGTAGCAAATTATCACTGAACCGCTCTATCTGTATGCCATTCCTTAGCAATTAATCGTGCAGGAAAAGGAACGCTTTAATGGCGGTCGAGTCACTGAACGAAACCAGGCCAGCGTTTCCGCAGACTATAGACTGTGCATACCTGGCGCGGTTGGTTCTTGCATGGACATAGAGAGCAGATCAGCCGGCGCAGAGGTCACCGAGGTCGAGTCTGGATCACCGACAGGCGCCGGCAGCGGCAGAACAGGCGGCGGGCCGTCATTGAGCGGGGTCAGAGGTCGCGAGGACGACAGAGAACTGGTCAGCTGGTCACGACCGGGCGTGCCTGCCGGCGGGCATACTGTTTTCGACCGGCCATGACACACGTTTTCTACCGTGTTCTGCCTCCTTGGTGTGCTTTTGAAGTTGCCAGAAGATACTGGAAATTCACTTTTGAATCCTACGAGCCGACAGGAAGGATGACACCCCAAGCGCATTTTAGTCGATCAGCAGAAAACTAGGTGCAGTGACGAGCCATAAGTCCGCACGACTGATGTCAACAGTGGGGGGTCTTTAGATGCACAACGTTTGGTTAGGTTATGACACGTCCCTGATGCCTTTATTTCTGCAGGCACTTGATCAAATCGTAGGTTGACCTGTTGCCGATATATCCCGATTATTTTAGACGAGAAGCTGACGTAAGATTGGTTGGTGTTGACTTGGTTCTTTGATTTAGACGATTTAACTTAGATGTGTTCACCCCCCAGTATTCGTCTTGTGACTGACTGTATCATATTGTGGAAGATAAGCAGCTTGTCCGCGGAGTCAGCAACGGAGGAAATGCACATGTAGTACGCAAAAGGAATTGCGCATTAGTATGCACATTGTCAAAGCTGTCGAATTGTCGTCTTGTGTGCAGACTGTGCATTTGATGGACTGCCTTTCTGGTTAGTTGTTCATGCTTTACAGTGGATCAACATCAACTGGATCATACTGAGCCGACCGGCGTTCTGGTGTATCCCTCCTTATGGGACCTATCTTCATTTCACCTAGTGTGCTTTTACGCGAAGGATGGCATATCTCTGAGTTCAACAACTACCTTACTTTCGATTGCTTCAGCCATCTGAAACATTGGACGAGATTATGCTTACCTGGTCACAGTATTCACGTGTCAAACTTGAAATCACACTTGATCACCCACCACACAGTGGGACGAACACCCTCGTGCTTAGTGACACTCACACTTAGTGACACTCACACTTAGTGGCACTCACACTTAGTGACACTCACACTTAGTGACACTCACACTTAGTGACACTCACACTTAGTGACACTCACACTTAGTGACACTCACACTTAGTGACACTCACACTTAGTGGCACTCACACTTAGTGACACTCACACTTAGTGACACTCACACTCACCTGTCCCGTCGTCAGCCGCCCACACACGCGTCCGTCCTCGTCTTCCCGACGCTGTTCTTCTGACGTGCTGCGTGCCCCGATCGCACGGCTGGCTCCTGCCCATCGACCTCGACCTCCCGTATGAGCGCACGTCAACGACTCGTGTCGGGGTCACCACCCGCACCTCCGGCCACTCGTATTTTGCGTCCGACTTTGCCCGGTGTTCACCGAGGTCGCCGAGGTCACCGAGGTCGCCAAGGTCACGAGGCTCGGATGCCGTTGATGTTGGAGAGACGTTTCCCGGCACACTCACAGTCACGACGATGGCATTGTCGTTGGAAGACATTTGCATTGAGCAACGTGATTCTCTTTGAGTGAGTTAATTCACTTATTTCTCGATATTCAGAAAGCTCATGGCGTCAAAATGTTGCTTAAGTTGGCTATCTACTCTTGGTACATCCATATTTGTAGCTGTGACCAGATTCAATAAACTCAATAGCTTCATTCAACGATAGTTTTAATGACAGCCCTCCTAACATGCCAGTCCAGCCCTGGAAACAGCCGTACCACATCTTCTGCAGCAATTCATGTCAGGGCGAGTGCTGGCTGTACCAGAAGCTGGAGGCACCACACAACTGCATTCCTCTGCTCATGAAGATAACGTATAACTGCAATCGGATTGCAATGTTGCGACACTTGATCTGAATCGATCACTTAAATGTACGTTGTTGCTGCTGCGAATGAATCGAGAACAGCATTGCCTTTTGCCAACTTATTTACAGAGCTCGTGCCTGTGAGAGAATGAGAACTTCAACATTCCTGAATTTCGGTTAAAATATGTCCATGCTACATTATATTTGATAATGATAATATGTCAGGTTTGATCTAGGAAGCATCATGATGGTCTGATGGCACGATGGAGGTAGGATGCTATGTATCATGAAAGATGCGGTATGTGATATAATGCACAACCTCCTCTGCCGAAAGTAGAACAGCAAGACCGCCTGTCGTATTTTAAACTAAACCTTTGCTGGCTATGAAATCCGACGACCGGGCGACGATGCCCCAATATGTGTGTACGTTAACCCGCGTCGTCTCTCCGGTCAGATACTCAATCTTAGGGGAGGCATAAAAGACCCCTTCTAGTTTCAAAGCTAAGCGTTGTACGAACACGAGCTGGGTATCATTGGGACGCCCTCGAAAAATAGGGTCCGGATATGGTCTTATTTTTTTTTTTTCGGTAATTTTGAAACCTAGAATTTCGGTTTCTGAGACGAAAAAGACTTCTTTTTTCACAAACATTCTATATATTAAGGTCTCTGCATATTAGGGTAGTTTAAGTCGTGTAGCACAACTTTGACTATTTAGGTCAAGAAACAAACAAAAACAAAATAGCAGTGTCTACAGCACCCTTAGGCCACATTGCGCACTTTATCGTGACCTGGCCTCAGGCTACTCGACGGAGGTCAAACAAATTCGATAGGGAACTTCTGATTTGATCTGCTTCTGCATGCATACCATGATAAACATTATGCTAGAAAAGCATGCATATCACAAAAATACGAATATTTGACCAAAATTAGCCAAAATTGGATGTGCTCTCGGGTCACCAGCCTGACATGAAACACAAATCTGGGATCTGCATTTTGAGAACACTGCAAAATTGTACTCAGGTAGAAAGTTTAAGTTCAAAATATCTTCATGTGAAACATTTATCGATATTCAAACATTTTAAACGTTGTCCTCTGACTTGAGCTAGGTAGATGACTTTTCATTACCTGAGGTGAAACTTGTGCTTCAGATGCAAAAATGATGAAGGGAAAGGGACTGACAATTCTGTGGGGTTGCGCATCGCCGTTCTCACCCTATGGCGCAAAAATATTAGGTGGTTGCGCAAAAAGTCCGCCCAAAGACCAATAAGTTAGGTCAATGAGTTAGTCAAGGTCAAGTGAGGTCTCATCCAAAACAGCTCAAGCAGTCGTCACGGTTTATCGGGTAAATATATGGGAATGAAACTTTCAGCTTCTTATCTTTAGTGATGCAACAAAACGCACCAGGGAAATTTTTTATACTTGTGACTTTGTGTCACATTGGTGCCGGTACGATGAGTTATCCAGGCACTCTGTCCGCGGTCAATCTACCGAACTTCTCGGCCTGTGCTTTGTAGAATGCAAATGACCCGCCATAGATGTCAACAGCAGTAAAAAGCAACAGCAAACGAATCAATCATCGATGAAGCATCACGAACATGCGAATTCGTCAAAACAAAAATATCAACAAATATGCCGAGGTGGTCGATACAAGCCGTGCCACGGAAATCGCGCTGCTACAGTCAATGTATTGCCGGCAATAATGAGGCACCACTTGATGTGCATTCGAAGATCGCCTAAACCTGGTATGAATTTCGTCCACCCGCAATGCCAAATCGTGAGCGCTTGCAACTTCGGACGAAGTATAACCCCGCATCGCTTCATCCAGGTCACACACCAGCATAGATAATTGAGTTAATGGAGTTAATGGACTTCATCCAGGTCACACACCAGCATAGTTAATGCAGCAACCTGAGCAGTGGCACCTCGATCTGCAGCTCACACAAGGCTAACGATGACAACTTGTGTGGTCGACGCATGACACTGCCCACTAATGCTGCCTACTTCATCACCTCCGACACTGCCCACTAATGCTGCCTACTTCATCACCTCCGACATTGCCCACTAATACCTCCGACTTCCACTAATGCCTCCCCTTGAACACCTCCGATGCTGTCCACTAATGCCTCCCACTTTAACACCTCCGACATTGCCCACTAACATCTCCCACTTCCACTGATGCCAACCACTTCGACACCTCCGACACTGTCCACTAATACCTCCCACTTCAACACCTCCGACACCGCCCTCTAATGCCTTCCAATTCAACACCTCAGACACTGTCCACTAATGCCTCCCACTCTAACACCTCCGATACTGTTCACTAATGCCTCCCACTGTGACACCTCCGACATTGCCCACTCATGTCTCCTACTTCAACACCTCACACACTGCCGACTGATGCCTCCCACTTCAACACCTCCGACACTTCCCGCTAATGCCGCAATTAGTGGGCAGGCAATGACGTATCCCACTTCAAAATCACCAACACTGCGCACTGATGCGTTCCACTTCAACACCTCCGACATTGCCAACTGATTCCTCCCACTTCAGCACCTTCGACACCACCCACGGATGTCGCCCACTTCTGACATTATCAGTACAGTCTCTGTCGCCAGCTAATGTCGCCAGAGGCAGCTGTACAATATCTTGCGTTTTGCAACAGCTGTTGGTTACACAGCCGTACCGCCTCTGGCAGCGGTCGAACCTTGAAGTATGCCCGCGCCGTCCCTCAGCGCTTCCGACATTTTCCAGTACCATCTCTGGCACAACTAGCGCCGTCGGCGGCAGCCGCTGTACCGCCGCTGACATTGTCCGAAGTGGCGAGCAGCCGTCATGGCTCTGCAGAAGGGGTTCAGATCGCCGTCCGACCTCATGGTCAGCAGCCAGGACAGCGGCAAGCTGAAGCGGGTGCCACACTGTCAGTATCCAGCGAGTCGGCAGAAGGAGGTGTCGTGGCATGCACAAGCTGAAGCGGGTGCCACACTGTCAGTATCCAGCGAGTCGGCAGACAGGCCGGCTGTCGGGCATGGACAAGATGAAGCAGTACATACATGTCAGAGGTGGGACGTCGTAAACGTGCATTGATGCGCTTCAGATTTGAGAGACAGAACCCTCATATCTGCTTGTCAAATCAAATAATCTTCAGATCTTCAAAGCAAATATTGTCGTTCTTTGGTGTACGCCGACGACTCCTGATCACACCACACCGTTGAATACAAAATAGCTTAGCATCTGGCTGCGGTATACCCTAAACAATTCACACTAAAAGTGCATTTGGAAACACCCTCCACATGACAGGCCAGCATTCACAAGTTTTCACGTCTTTTCGGATATATGTGACATGCCACCCGGGCATTTGAAATTTCCTGTCAGGCCTCAACATTCAAATACCGTAGGTGACTTTGACCTCACCTTGCCAACTGAATGGGAACATGAGACGTTGCTCCACCGTGGCATTTGCATACCAGTGTTTTTGGAGGCGCCGGACGAGCCAGAGCAAGTGACAAAAGTGCGGCTGAAGTGAGATATCCGTGCACAACAGTCATACGCAGCGCTGGATTATCGAGCCGTGCTGGATTATCCAGCCGTGCTGGATTATCGAGACGTGCTGGATTATCGAGACGTGCTGGATTATCGAGCCGTGCTGGATTATCGAGACGTAGCGCTGGATTATCGAGCCGTGCTGGATTATCCAGCCGTGCTGGATTATCGAGACGTGCTGGATTATCGAGACGTGCTGGATTATCGAGCCGTGCTGGATTATCGAGCCGTGCTGGATTATCGAGCCGTGCTGGATTATTGAGCCGTGCTGGATTTCAGCCAGGCAGAAGAGTGGACACGTAAGCTCTGCTTGCACGTCGTGGTCCGTGGTCCGTGGTCTCGTGCACGTCGTGGTCCTAGTTAGTCAAATGGTCTCGGCCGGTCGCCACACTGCTCCCTGATCACGTGGCTCGCAGGCCGGTCGGGCCACTCAGATCAACTTGTGCCACATACAGGGGAGTGGACTCGCCCGGACTGTCTGTCTGACTGTCGGGGCCACTCAGATAAACTTGTGCCACAAACACGGGAGTAGACTCGTCCGGGCTGTCTGTCTGACTGTCGGGGCCACTCAGATCAACGTGTGCTACATACACGGGAGTAGACAAGTCCGGACTGTCTGTCTGACTGTCGGGGCCACTCAGATCAACGTGTGCTACATACACGGGAGTAGACTAGTCCGGACTGTCTGTTGACTGTCAGGTGTCAGTCTGTCTGTCATTCAGATGAGCTTGTACGACATAAATGAGAGTAGGTTCGCCCGAACTTCGCCCTGGCTCGCAATTAGCCTGATAAGGCATAACAAATGATCCCCATCGCCAAGGAATAGGCACTCTCCCCAAGAAATAGCACAGTCAAGTGAAAATGCCCCTTCATTGAAGCAAACATCCTATATTTTCCCCCTCGACAATCGTCCGCTATCAAGTCTTCCCGTCCTTCCCCGTCGTCCCGCGCCTGCCGCCTTCTGAAGCACACCCCAGCAGGCCCGCCTGACCTCACCTGGCCAGCTGACTGGCCACCTGACCTCACCTGGCCAGCTGACTGGCCACCTGACCTCACCTGGCCAGCTGGATGAGGGTGCGGTACGGGTCGCCGGCGTCCCTGGCGTCGGCGTTGATGTGGCACACGCCGGCCGGCAGACACTCGAACCGGTCCTCGGCCAGCAGCAGCAGCAGACGACGCACAAACTGGGCGCCGCGACTGTCCACCACCAGCTGCCAGCCTGCCGGCACCGATATGGCAGCCCGGATGAAGGGAAAACTCCGCTTTGTTGTAGCTGGTGGAGGTATCTCGGCAAAGAGAAACGGCGCCGAGGAAGTCTCTGGAATATCTCCGCACGGGGTTTGACAAGAGGGCACGACGAACAAGTTAGGAAAAAGGCAGCGCAAATGATCTTCATGGTGCGGCACGCCTCACAAATCACTCTCCACATTAGGATAATACACGAGAAGATTGCCCCGACAAAGCACACGTCACACAACACGAGCAGTTAGCTGGAGGCTAGGGAGCAGTGGCAGCATTGCTCCACTCCCCAGCGGGCCCCTCTTACCAACTCACCACTGACTGACAGTGGTGTGACTGACAAACCACAGACTGACTGACTGACAACTGACAACCAACACGCGGCGGCCGGCGTGACAGGCGGCGTGGACAATTACCTCCTTGTCCACACGGTAAAGATCCCTCGGTGCTCTTCGCCAAGAGTAGGCTAGTGACGGCACCCTAGCAAGGCCAACTTTCTCGTCAAACCTTCACAACACCAACAATACATTATATTGCAGAGGAGTAAAGTAAAGTAGCAACACTAGACTTCCAGGAGATGGCCCCCGCTCAGCCCCGCCTACAGCACCTTAACGCCACATACACTATGACATAAGACTCCTTCGACGTACACTTCCCTTGGACTTGCTTGCAAAACCCTCTCGCTTTAACCCTATCGGGTGGGGGGTTGACAGGCGCCCCCCATAAGGTTTTCCGCGGATAGTGAAAGAACGGCGCGCGACAGCGCGCCGAAATTTAATGTACCTTTTCACATATCAATTTCACATGTTGTGCGAAAATTTTTAGGTCAGCTCTCTAGGGTCAACGAGTTAGTCAAGGTCAAGTGAGGTCACCTTTCAGAAAAATTCAACCAGTCGTCACGCTTTAACGGATAAAGATATTTTAATGAAACTTCCAGCGTTTGCTTATCTTTAAGTAAGAAACAAAACGCACCAGAGGAATTTTTGGTTCTGGTTTTTCATTTTTGATGACATTAATTTTGCATATTTGACCACCATTATGGCTAAAATCGAAGATTCTGGCTAAAGTAAGCATTTTTTATGAGAGCAAGTTGACTTCAAACAACGTTTTGCGGTCCGCTCTACCCATTAGAAAAAGAAAAATTAAAGACAATTGAAAACTCAACATTTTGATATTAAAAAAAGATTTTTGGGTGGACAGAAATTATAGGGCTATGTTCGATTTCGCCTTCCTTCTCTGATTCCAAAATTGATTTCTTTTTCAAATCTCCCCCAAAATGAACTCTTCAGAGCCAATAACATGAAGTCAGTTGTGAAAACATAGACCCCCTAGTGACGTCTTTTTTTTGGGGGGTAGAATTATGTTGGTGGTTTTTGGCCCTACTCGACGAGCGCTTTCTGATGATACCTCTTTCAATTTCGTGCGACGCTTAGTTTTGAGATTAGAGGGGGGTTGTATCACCCCCTCTGAGACTTGGTGTGATTGGTTGGTTATTGGTTTTACGACACGTCGACCGTTGAGTCATGTAGCGTCGCCAATCTCTCACGCCGATTGGTCGCGGGCGAAGAGTAGCGACAGGTGAGACTCGAACCCACAACCTTTCGACTGTGAGACGAGCACCTTACCGCTAGACCACTCGTCCCCGACTTGATGTGAGGATCTGACCGGAAAGACGGGGAGGGTTAAATGCGGCGCAAATGATCTCTACGGTCCGGAACGCCTCTGAACGAACTCCCCTCCTCCCCCTCCCCCCATCACATCAAGCGCCACATCTCGGGATCAAGGCCTGGCAGATGGGAGAGTGCTCTCGCTGAGCCTCTTCCTCATCATGATTAACGACATCATTTCCGATTACAACGACACATCACTTCAATACTCTCTTTTCTGGAACGACGTAGCCGTTTGGACGACAGCATAGTGCTTCTTAAAAGCCGAGAAAACTGTCCAACAGCACTAGACCAAATAGCAGTCGGGAGCAAAATTTCGGACTTCACCCTGTTCGCAGAAAAATCGGCCAATCACAAATAGCCACTTCCGTCTCACATCCACACTTTCACTTTATATCGACGGCAACGCCATCGAACAAGTGAAAAGCCGCTAGTTTCTCGGAGTACATTTCGACCAGAACCTTAGCTTCAACACACATACCAATGAGATCTCGAAGAGATGCGGGAAGTTAGTCAACCTACTCCGTGCACTAACAGGTACAGACTGGGGCGGAGACAGGGAAACACTACTCCGACTTTGCGAGGAAATAGTACAACTCATCCTAGAAGCAGCATCATCTTTGGTACCATTTCGCCGCCACTGACCACAACATCAGAAGTCATCCAAAACAACTGCAGCAGAGGACACACCAGAACCCACAGCTGACACCCATAGCTGACATGCATAGCTAGCCTATCAGCAGACTGAGACATGTCTACCCTCCGCTTCAGGAGGACACCACAACTGTGCCGCTACTACATCAAGATCAAATCCATTGAAAACAACCAGATACAACGATGCTTTCAGCCCCACCGATGTGACGACAGCTGGTTTGAGCGCAAAATACCACCATTTAGTGTCCAATTGCCAGAACTCTTTCAGATCTCAACGTCACAATGCCAAACACTGCAATTCGTCCTCTCGCCAGGCCATTCTGGACCCACAATCAACCCAAAGTCGATTACGTGTTCTCGGAAAAGAAGACGGACATCACGCGGGCTAAAATCCTCGCCACGTTAAACGAATGAGCCAATTCCCACAGGTAGACACCCACAGATAGACACTCACAGATAGACCCCCACATATAGACACCCACAGATAGACACCCGCAGATAGACACCCACAGATAGACACCCACAGATAGACACCCACAGATAGACACCCACAGATAGACACCCACACATAGACACCCACACATAGACACCCACAGATAGACACCCACAGATAGACACCCACAGATAGACACCCACAGATAGACACCCACAGATAGACACCCACAAATAGACACCCACAGATAGACACCCACAAATAGACACCCACAGATAGACACCCACAGCTCACAGATGGACACCCACAGATGGACACCCACAGATAGACACCAACATATGGACACCCACAGATAGACACCCACAAATAGACACCCACAGATAGACACCCACAGATAGACACCCACAGATAGACACCCACAGATAGACACCCACAGATGGACACCCACAGATAGACACCCATATATAGACACCCACAGCCCACAGATAGACACCAACAGATAGACACCCACAGATGGACACCCACAGATAGACACCCACAGGTAGACACCCACAGATAGACAGCCACATATAGACACCCACAGATAGACACCCACAGATAGACACCCACATATAGACACCCACAGATAGACACCCACAGATGGACACCCACATATAGACACCCACAGATAGGCACCCACATATAGACACCCACAGATAGACATCCACAGATAGACACCCACAGATGGACACCCACAGATAGACACCCTCAGATAGACACCCACATATAGACACCCACAGATAGACACCCACAGGTAGACACCCACAGATAGACACCCACATATAGACACCCACATATAGACACCCACATATAGACACCCACAGATAGACACCCACAGATAGACACCCACAGATAGACACCCACAGATAGACACCCACATATAGACACCCACAGATAGACACCCACATATATACACCCACATATGGACACCCACATATAGACACCCACAGATAGACACCCACAGATAGACACCCACAGATGGACACCCACAGATAGACACCCACAGATAGACACCCACATATAGACACCCACAGATAGACACCTACATATAGACACCCACATATAGACACCCACAGATAGACACCCACAGATAGACACCCACAGATGGACACCCACAGATAGACACCCACAGATAGACACCCACATATAGACACCCACAGATAGACACCTACATATAGACACCCACAGATAGACACCCACAGATAGACACCCACATATAGACACCCACATATAGACACCCACATATAGACACCCACAGTCCATACGCGCTCCAACACGCACTGTGTGCCCGCGCAGCCACTCATAGCAACAACGTAAATAGCCATCCACGAAGGCATCGGACGTGCATGAGCCGTTCCCCTTTACCACTTGAAATAAATGGCTGCATAGGGGTGCCGTTAAACGTACATGAGCCGATTCGCTTTACCACTTGAAATAGATGGCTACATAGGGGTGCCGTCAGGCGTACACAAGCAGACTTATGTATATATATATATATATATATATATATATATATATATATATATATATATATGTCAATAGGCTGGGCATGTACCAAAAGTGTACTCTATGCATCAACGAATCGTCAACGACAGGAATATATATCATCGATTCGCTGCACGCCGTATTGCTCTACACCACATATTTTTAGTCATGTTGTGATGGAAAAAAGAAATCATGATCGCCTTAATTATAATGGAAAATGTCGGTTCTTAGCAGCTAGAGAGCTAGCATGTTCCTATCATTTGAACATCATCAAATCTACTTTACATACAGGACAGTCAGTTGCATTGTGAGTCACGTTTGCCTTCATTTATTATGCACATGACACCCGGTAGATTGGAAATTTGCGATTGCCACAAGCAAAAACTAACTCTGCTAAACGTAAACAATTATGTTAAGCAGTAGCCGGGTATAACAGATTACCAAAAGATGTGAAGCACACTAGTCAAGTCCTTTTCAAGAACAAGGTGAGTAGCTGGATGCATGATAATGATTAAGTAAGTGCACAATAGAGTGCGTTTCATTGATATATTCAGGAGCCGTGTCTATTCAATATGCATTGGCGACTGGTGTATGATATGGAGTACTATATATGTATTATGTAATCACGAGTGTATATGTGTGATCGTGTTTTACAACAAGGGTTCCTTTGAGCTCAGCGACACGGTTTCTGAAAATCTCCAGTGTATTATTAACATTGTACACTGTGAAACTGGAATTCACTGATTGGCCAAACGATATGAAGCACAGAAATAACGTCACCTGCAAAATGCGGCGCTTCCATACCATCGCTTGTGAACTAAGACAAGCCACACCAGTGCCACATATTTTCGTATGGGGCTCCCCCATACGAAAGGAACAAAAACCTCCCCGTCTGGGAATCGAACCCAGGTCTCCCGCGTGACAGGCGGGGATACTCACCACTATACTAACGAGGAGTGGTTATCGCAGGGCACCAACACTTTGCAGATTCTTTCCTGATGACGATGATTGAGGTGTGGCTGATGTTTTGATATACGAAATGCTACATGTGACCACATCATTCCACGAGAAGACCGTCAGGTGTGTTGCGGTGTGACCTGGATATCTGGCCTCTGACTTTTAGACAGAAAGCATCCCACGACTACAGACGACTTTAGTCTCACGACTAAAGATTTTAGTACGACATGCAGCACACGTTTTGACATTAAACGGAATGGCTACGACTCTGCAGATAATGGAATGACTTCATCGAGCGGACCATTTCCTTACGCAATCGCAGTTCCGAGACTTCGCATTCAATGGTATCCGTACATCCGAAACACTGCGTTTCCACTGCTGGTGCCGCTTGCCTCGCCTGACCAAGGTACCCGCGATCTCCTCTCTCCTCTCTCTCCTCTCCTCTCTCCTCTCTCCTCTCTCCTCTCTCCTCTCTCCTCTCTCCCCTCTCCTCTCTCCTCTCTCCTCTCTCCTCTCTCCTCTCTCCTCTCTCCTCTCTCCACTGCTGGCGTCGCTTGCCTCGCCTGACCAAGGTACCCGCGGCCTTAGGCTGCCCACGCTCATCACAAATAACTAATTCCTGATACCACGTTCCGCCAAGAACGGTCGAATGGATCTAGATACTGAGCGGAAACAAAGTATGCACAACCAGGTGTCGGGTAACGATCGGTGGATCGCTTAGGACCGCTGATGAGCCGTGTGACGGGGAGCCAGGTTAACACAACATCACTCATTACAATGACTATGTCAAACGGCTAGGCTACACACGTCGAGCCTGCACCGTGTGTTGACCTTGGTGGCCGGTCAAGCCAGATCGTCCGGGGAAAGGTCAGCAACGGTCACCACCATGGCATGTGGCGGTCGGTCAGCAAGTGGAGGTCAATGCTTATGCTCCGTAGGGAATATAAAGGTGGTGGAAAGAAGAGAGCAGAGCACAACGATTGAAACCTTATATATATATATATATACATTTATATATATATATATATATATATATATGTATATATATATATATGTATATATATATATATATATAAGGCTGCGTATGCAATACAGAAGTAACTTATGCACCCACGAACCGACGCCGGTAGAGAACTGCAGCATACAATTTCCACACGCCGAGGTGCTCTACACCAAACTTCTGTGTTGGTATTCTGACAGAAAAAAGGAAGTATATAACATGTCATTACACTTTCAAAGTAAGCCATTCATGAGCTTTCGGAGCGCCTAACGGCTCCGACTACGGAGGCACTGGGAGCTTCGAAAGCTCATGAATTGTCTCAGAAAGGTCATCACACAAAGCGTTTATCATTCTTATTAACCCTTTAATATATCTCGAGAGATTTAATCATGGAACCTGCTTTGCATACCGGACAACCAGTTGAGTTGAGAGTCTTGTTTACCTACACTGAGCACGCGCATTACACCCGGAAGGTTGGTGAGCTGCGATTGCCAGGAGCAAACAAAAAAAAACAGCTTCGGTTAACATAGACATTTCTTTCATGGAGTAAAATGCTACAATAGATTATCAACATTTGCGGAAGGCTCTAGTGAACTTGATCTGAGAAAGTAAAGTAAAGAGCTGGAAGCATGGTAATTGTTCAATAAATGCACAATGCTGTGCGTCTGATTAATGTTCAGCAGCCGTACCTGCTCAACGTGTGTTGACGTCTTATGTATGGTATGCACATACTACATAGGTATTATGCACCTACGAGTGTGCAGGAGTATTTTCCAACAATATTCAATTTGAACTGAGCAACATCGTTGCGGAAACGTATCCAGTGTATTGTTAATGTTGCTGAGGATCGAACTGCAATTAACTGAGTGGTCAAACGATATGGAACACAGGTATGACGTCACCTGCACCATGTGACGCTTCCGCAAATCGCTCGTGAACCATGACAAGCCACACCACAGGCGCACTCCTCCCTCATGGAACCAGCCACAAAAGCTCCCCGTCTGGGAATCGAACCCAGGTCTCCCGCGCGACAGGCGGGGATACTCACCACTATACTAACGAGGACTAACAGTCACCGAACATCACCATTTTGTAGGTTCTTTGCTTACCTTCTCCGTACATAGTGAGAAAGGTGTACTAAGTGTGTGTGACGTGTTGTCATGTCACAAAGTGCTACACGTGACCACAACAGTCCACGGTAATACCGTGAGGCGTGCTGCGGTGTGACCTGAATGCCTGACCTATGACCTTTGGACCGAAACGGCGTGATAAATGATCGAACGCCTAAAAATTGACCGCGCTACCAGCCACACACGTGTTGACATCGAGCCTCGTGGGCAACGACGTTAAAGACAAGGGAGGCAGTTTATTGATCAGACTATGTTCTTATGATATTGTATTTCTGAGGATCAGTATTTCATGGCACATCCGAAACACTGCATTTTCGCTGATGGTGTCGCTTGACTCGCCTGGTCAAGGCCATTGCGGCCTTAGGCCGCGGTGGCTTTGACCTATAAGGAACCGCTAGTTCCTTACATATGGCACGTGCTTCGTAGAGAATATACAGGCGGTTGGGCAGAAGAGAGCAAAGCACAAGGATTGGAAGCTTATATATATATGAAGCTGCTCATGCAATACGAAGGTAAGTTAAGTACCCACAAACTGACGCCGGCAAAGAACTGCAGCATACAATTTCCACACCTCGAGGTGCTTTACACCAAACTTCTGTGTTGGTGTTGTGACAGAAAACAGGGAAGTATGATCGCATATCATTAGACTTGCAAAGACCTGGGTTTTAACCGATAGAGAAATAACACATGATCATCAGTTCAACATCATCAAACCTGATAAACGTTATCTGTGATGACCCTCTCTGAAACCATCCATGAGCTTTCGGAGCTCCTAGAGGCTCCGACGATGAAGGCGCTAGGAGCTTCAAAAGCTCATGAATTGTTTCAGAAAGGTCATCTAACATGACGTTTATCATTCTTATAATCCACTTAATATATCTCGAGAGATTTAATCATGGAACCTGCTTTGCATACCGGACAACCAGTTGGGTTGAGACTTGTTCACCTACACTGAACACGCACATTACACCCGGAAGGTTGGTGAGCTGCGATTGCCAGGAGCAAAAAAAAACAACTTCGGTTAACGTAGACATTTCTTTCATGGAGTAAAATGCTACAATAGATTATCAACATTTGCGGAAGGCTCTAGTGAACTTGATCTGAGAAAGAAAGCAAAGAGCTGGAAGCATGGTAACGGTTCAATAAATGCACAATGCTGTGAATCTGATTAATGTTCAGCAGCCGTACCTGCTCAACTTGTGTTGACGTCTTATGTATGGTATGCACATACTACATAGGTATTATGCACCTACGAGTGTGCAGGAGTATTTTCCAACAATATTTAATTTGAACTGAGCGACATCGTTGCGGAAACGTATCCAGTGTATTGTTAATATTGCTGAGGATGGAACTGCAGTTAACTGAGTGGCCAAACGATACGGAACACAGGTATGACATCACCTGCACCACGTGACGTTTCCGCATATCGCTCGAAAACCATGACAAGCCACACCACAGACGCTCCCCTCCCTCATGGAACCAGCCAAAAAAGCTCCCCGTCTGGGAATCGAACCCAGGTCTCCCGCGTGACAGGCGGGGATACTCACCACTATACTAACGAGGACTGACAGTCACCGAACATCACCATTTTGTAGGTTCTTTGCTTACCTTTTCCGTACATAGTGAGAAAGATGTACTAAGTGTGTGTGACGTGTTGTCATGTCACAAAGTGCTACACGTGACCACAACAGTCCACGGTAATACCGTGAGGCGTGCTGCGGTGTGACCTGAATACCTGACCTATAACCTTTGGACCGAAACGTCGTGATAAATGATCGAACGCCTAAAAATTGACCGCGCTACCAGCCACACACGTGTTGACATCGAGCCTCGTGGGCAACGACGTTAAAGATAAGGGAGGCAGTTTATTGATCAGACTATGTTCTTATGATATTGTATTTCTGAGGCTCAGTATTTCATGGCACATCCGAAACACTGCATTTTCGCTGATGGTGTCGCTTGACTCGCCTGGTCAAGGCCATTGCGGCCTTAGGCCGCGGTGACCTTGACCTATAAGGAACCGCTAGTTCCTTATATATGGCACGTGCTCCGTAGGGAATATACAGGCGGTTGGACAGAAGAGAGCAAAGCACAAGGATTGGAAGCTTATATATATATGAAGCTGATCATGCAATACGAAGGTAAATTAAGTACCCACGAACTGACGTTGGCAGAGAACTGCAGCATACAATTTCCACACGCCAAGGTGCTCTACACCAAACTTCTGTGTTGGTGTTGTGACAGAAAACAGGGAAGTATGATCGCATATCATTAGACTTGCAAAGACCTGGGTTTTAGCCGATAGAGAAATAACACATGATCATCAGTTCAACATCATCAAACCTGATAAACGTTATCTGTGATGACCCTCTCTGAAACCATCCATGAGCTTTCGGAGCTCCTAGCGGCTCAGACTACGGAGGCGCTAGGAGCTCCGAAAGCTCATGAATTGTCTCAGAAAGGTCATCACACAAAACGTTTATCGTTCTTATTAACCCTTTAATATATCTCGAGAGAGTTAATCATGGAACCTGCTTTGCATACCGGACAACCAGTTGAGTTGAGAGTCTTGTTCACCTACACTGATCACGCGCATTACACCCGGAAGGTTGGTGAGCTGCGATTGCCAGGAGCAAAAAAAAACAACTTCGGTTAACGTAGACATTTCTTTCATGGAGTAAAATGCTACAATAGATTACCAACATTTCCGGAAGGCTCTAGTGAACTTGATCTTGGAAAGTAAAGTAAAGAGCTGGAAGCATGGTAATTGTTCAATAAATGCACAATGCTGTGCGTCTGATTAATGTTCAGCGGTCGTACCTGCTAAAGTCGTATTGACGACTTATGTATGGTATGCACATACTATGTAGGTATTATGTACAATCGCTTTCGGTGGGATGTTCGCGGGTACCCTTAGCATGGCTGGCTCACTAGGAACGTAGGCTGTGACGCTGCACACCAAAAATTACTGGTAGGCTGCGCCGTTTCACAGTTATGAGTTGCGTGACAGTCTACCAGCTTCGCCACCGGCCAGCGTCCGAGCCATATGATTCGCGTGTGTGGTGATCACGCGACCATTTGCCCTGCAGCCATGCAGTGGTAAACACGGGTCTTCCCTGTTCCCGCCTTGCATTCCTCTGTCGGCGAAACAACATTGGCAGTTAAACGAGCAGGTTACTGGACTTCTGTCGATAAGCAACAATTGAGAGCTGCGGATTTCTGACTCCAGCAACACAGAATGAGCAGGAAAGGCTGGAAAAAGCTCAGTTGCAAAGATGTAGCGAAAGGAGATGGGAGGTTTATGATGTCAATGAAGTATTCTCTGTCCCCAAAATAATAATAGAATGTCCAACATTTAGAGCTGGTTTCGTGAACCCTGGCCATGATTCAATGAATTACAGTTTTACAGTCTAAATTTGGCAAAGCGCTTCACGTGCCGTCAATACACCGACACGGCGACCCCGGCAGCTCGCTCTCGACCTTATCGTGTCAATTGCCAACTGACCCTCCCAGCCGGGGACTAAAAGCGAGCACGCGAAGCGACTCGAACCCAGCATTACCAGGACAGCGGAGACGGGTGCACGACAGCGCTCTAGCCAACTAAGCTACCGAGGCGGCAAGTCACAGGGAGGCACTTGCTTGCTTAATTCAGATTCATTGACAAGTCAATTAGTTACTTGATTAAATTGCATCTACTTCATTGAGAATCACATGTTTTAGGGCGCAAGGAATGTGTTGCATGATATCATATTATTTATTGCATATGCTGTGCACTGTACTGCAAGCGACATATTCAGAATTCCGTGGGGATAAAATATTTCTTCACGCTGATACCATCCAACTATTTCACCATACAAATATTTTAATTTCGATTGCTTCATATAAAGTAAAATATTTGTATGGTGAAATAGTTGGATGGTATCATCGTGAAGAAATACTTTATCCCCACGGAATTTTGAATATGTCGCTTGTAGTACAATGCACAACATATGCAATAAATAATATGATATCATGCAACACATTCCTTGCGCCATAAAACATGTGATTCTCAATGAAGTAGATGCAATTTAATCTAGTAACTAATTGACTTGTCAATGAATCTGAATTAAGCAAGCAAGTGCCTCCCTGTGACTTGCCGCCTCGGTAGCTTAGTTGGCTAGAGCGCTGTCGTGCACCCGTCTCCGCTGTCCTGGCAATGCTGGGTTCGAGTCGCTTCGCGTGCTCGCATTTAGTCCCCGGCTGGGAGGGTCAGTTAGCAATTGGCACGATAAGGTCAAGAGCGAGCTGCCGGGGTCGTCGTGTCGGTGTATTGACGACACGTGAAGCGCTTTGCAAAATTTAGACTGTAAAGCTGCAATTCATGGATCATGGCCAGGGTTCACGAAACCAGCTCTTCTTAGCAATTGGATCCTGGTTCATAAAGCCACCCCAGCAAGAGTTCGAACTACATTTCTAAAACGTATAAATGTTGGACATTCTATTATTATTTTGGGGCCAGATAATACTTCATTGACATCATAAACCTCCCATCTCTTTTCGCTACATCTTTGCAACTGAGCTTTTTCCAACCTTTCCTGCTCATTCTGTGTTGCTGGAGTCAGAAATCCGCAGCTATCAATTGTTGCTTATCGACAGAAGTCCAGTAACCTGCTCGTTTAACTGCCAATGTTGTTTCGCCGACAGAAGAATGCAAGGCGGGAAAAGGAAAGACCCGTGTTTACCACTGCATGGCTGCAGGGCAAATGGTCGCGTGCCCACCACGCACGCGAATCCTATGGCTCCGACGCTGGCTGGTGGCGAAGCTGGTAGACTGTCACGCAACTCATAACTGTGAAACGGCGCAGCCTACCAGTAATTTTTGGTGTGCAGCGTCACAGCCTACGTTCCTAGTGAGCCAGCCATGCTAAGGGTACCCGCGAACATCCCACCGAAAGCGAGTGTACCTACGAGTGTGCAGGAGTATTTTTCAACCACTTTTCCTTTGAACTGAGCGACATCGTTGTGGAAACGCATCCAGTGTATTGTTAATATTGCTGAGGATGGAACCGCAATTCCCTGCGTGGCCAAATGATGCGGAACACAAGTATGACGTCACCTGCAACGTGTGACTTCCGCAAATCGCTCGTGAACCATGACAAGCCACACGACACTAACACTCCTCTCACATGAATACAAACTCACCGTCTGGGAACGAACTCCAGGTCTCCCGCTCACTACTATACTCACGAGGAGCAAATTTCGCCGAGCACCACCACTTTGCATATTTTTTTATTGAGGACGATGTTTGAGGTGTGGGTGACGTTTTTGGTATATTACGAAATGCTACAAGTAACCACATCATTACACGGGAAAATCGTCAGGCGTGTTGCGGTGTGACCTGAATATCTGACCTCTGGCTTTTAGCCTGGGGCGCTCCTGCCTCCCTCTGCGGCTGGTGCTGCCGTAGTCACGTACCGTCTGCGACTGCCGTAGTCACGTACCGTCTGGTGCTGCCGTAGTCAAGTACCGTCTACGACTGGTGCTGCCGTAGTCACGTACGGTCTGCGGCCGGTACTGCCGTAGCTACGTACCGTCTGCGGCTGGACTGCTGGGGTGGGCGGCGCCCCTGCCCCCGGTGGCGGCCGGTGCTGCAGTAGCTACGTACCGTCTGCGGCTGGACTGCTAGGCTGGGCGGCGCCCCTGCCCCCGGTGGCGGCCGGTGCTGCCGTAGCTACGTACCGTCTGCGGCTGGACTGCTAGGGTGGGCGGCGCCCCTGCCCCCGGTGGCGGCCGGTGCTGCCGTAGCTACGTACCGTCTGCGGCTGGACTGCTAGGCTGGGCGGCGCCCCTGCCCCCGGTGGCGGCCGGTGCTGCCGTAGCTACGTACCGTCTGCGGCTGGACTGCTAGGGTGGGCGGCGCCCCTGCCCCGGTGGCGGCCGGTGCTGCCGTAGCTACGACCGTCGCGGCTGGACTGCTAGCGTGGCGGCCGGTGCTGCCCCAGCGTTGGCTGCCTGAATGATGGCGTACGCCAGGAGGGCGCCGAGCGCTGCGAAGCCGGCCAGGGCGCCGACGATGCTGGAGAGACAGTCGCACGAGCCGTAGCCTGCGCGCGGGGACACGACGGTGAGACCAACTGTGGCGTGGGAAGCACAAGGGTGGGCCCATATTATGCCAAATATTTCCGTTGACTAGGCATGTGGATGTTCGGCTCGATCATGTGGGCCCGTGTGGGATAGGATCGGCTGGATCACCTGGGTCCGTGTGGGATATGATTGGCTGGATCACCTGGGTCCGTGTGGGATATGATCGGCTGGATCACCTGGGTCCGTGTGGGATATGATTGGCTGGATCACCTGGGTCGTGTGGGATATGATCGGCTGGATCACCTGGGTCCGTGTGGGATATGATTGGCTGGATCACCTGGGTCGTGTGGGATATGATCGGCTGGATCACCTAGGCCGTGTGGGATATGATCGGCTGGATCACCTGGGTCCGTGTGGGATATGATTGGCTGGATCACCTGGGCCCGTGTGGGATATGATTGGATGGATCACCTGGGTCCGTGTGGGATATGATCGGCTGGATCATCTGGGTCCGTGTGGGATATGATCGGCTGGATCACCTGGGGTCGTGTGGGATATGATCGGCTGGATCACCTGGAGTTGTGTGGGATATGATTGGCTGGATCACCTGGGTCCGTGTGGACGATTGAAAATTTTTCCTTCCTACGGTTGGAAAAAATATCCTAAGACAAGGTTTCTCTTTTTTCTACCGATGGTCCATTGTCTAGATTGAATTGAAGGCATATAATACAAGCTACATATATTATTGAGGAGCAGGTCATTTAACATGGATGATGTGCCCTGGACCTGAGCAAGATCATAGCAACTGGCCACAAACAAAAATTTTACATGCAGTAAACCGTAATACAAACCAATCGGCTGATGCTGGAAGATTTTCTATGGCGTGGTCTACATGTATGTTTTAAAGACGTTTCGCAGTTTTTTCCAGATGTGGATACGTGTACAAAAAAACGACGGACAATCTGCAGACAGTGCAAGACTGCAGGAAATGTAACCGTCTTTGGCTGACGTAAAAACATCTATTTCGTTGAATGTATTGGACAGTTCAAGGCATATATAATTGGGAACTTTTTTTTCGTGTTATCCTTTTCACAATGCATTGAATTTTAAGATTAACACACACATATAGATGTATTATCACCCAGGGTGGCATGCTTTGTGTTTTGCATCACGCATCTACTCCGGCCTACGTTTCCATGCAACGTTTCGCGAAATAAGCTACATGTTCAGCGCGGTTGCACTACTGTCCATCATGCTCAAAGGTGCTCGAGGGTACACATGTATCGTCCCACCCACTCGACAATGAAAGGTCCTCTTGTCATCCTCACGGCAGACTTACCGCCGTAGCCTCCGCTCCGGCTCGTGTCCAGCTGTCTACCCTCGACCGCCAGGGTCACCGGGGTCAGGCGCGGCGCGACGCCCGGGGCGGCGCGGCGACTGCGGCCCACGTCAGCGCCCCAGCCCACGCGTCGCCGGGTCAGACGACCCCGGCCGGCGGCCTTGACCTCTGTGACGTTGCGGCCGGCCATCAGCCTGGCGGCGGCCCGGCACATGGCGTCCTGCGCGTTCTCGGCTATGACGTCACTGGCGCCGCCGCCGGTGACGTCATACAGCGCCGCCTGCAGGATGCCCGGCAGCCAGGACCGCGGCGAGATCAAACGCCGGCCGCCGCCCGCCGCCGCTGCTGCGGGCGCCAGTAGCTGGGCGGCGATGGCCGTCGCCAACGCCGCCAACGCCGCGCCGCCCGCCAGCAGCGCCAGCAGGTTAAACTGGGAACAGTCGCAGCCGCCGTAGTCGTATCCGCCGTAGTCGTATCCGCCGTAGTCGTCCCCGTAGCCGCCGCCGTAGCCGTAGCCGCCGCCGTAATCGTCCCCGTGTCCGTAGCTCTCCTCGTAGCCGCCTCCGTAGCCGCCGTAGCCGTCTCTGCCGCCGTAGCCGCCTCCGCCGCCTCTGTGACCGCCGGCGCCGCCCCGGGCACCTCCCCCTCCATCCCTGACACCGCCCCCGTGGCCGCCTCTGTAACCGCCCCCGTAGTCTCCTCTGCCGTAGCTGCCGCCGCCGGACTGCGCGCCGTAGTCGCCGTAGCCAGTGTGGCCGTAGCCGCCGCCGCCGCCGCCGCGGCTGTACGAGCCGAACGATGACGTCATGTCGCCATGGTCCGCCCTGTTGCGGCGCCGTGACGTTGCCGGAGGTGACGTCACCCGCGCAGAGGCGGCGGACCGGATCACCGGCTTGATGGCCGGCCAGGAGGGTCGGGGCGTGGCGCTCTGCATGGCGCTTGCCGAGGTGATGACCCGTGTGAGGCTTGTCCGGGTCAGGGCCAGGGTCAGGGTCAGGGTCAGGGTCAAGGTCAGGGCAAAAATAGCCCCGTGCGGTGTCATGGCGTCAGAAGGCTGCTTCTCCGGTCTCAACTTCCGCTGGACTTCATCGGTGATATGCCCTGCACCTCAGACGCGATGGAGCGACGATGCGAAGTTGTTCTGCTTGTTCAGTGGAAGCGCACCGCTGACGTCAGCCTAGCAAAGACATCATACTCGAGCGATTTTCGAAACGCCACGTGTTCACGTCACTCCCGCAATCTGCTGCTCAACGTCACAGGCAGTCAGCTGCTGCACGTCATTCCCGCAGTCAGCTGTTCCACATCACTCTCACAAACCAAGTCAAGTCAGCAAGTCAGATCATCAAACGGCCCCAGCCAATAACTGAAACACCTCCCGCAAATAACATATACAGCTCCTCCAATAATTTATACGGCTTCCGCCAATAACGTATGCAGTTCCCGCCAATAACTTCAACAGCTGCCGCCAACAACCTAAAAAACCACTTCCGCTGATTTCACGTGGCACTTCCGATGTTCCTCACTCAGAAGATATCCGCAACATCAGTCAGATGGACCACGACAGCTGCCTGTCTCGGCTGTCTATGCGCTGCGAGTATGTTCTGCTTCTACTGCCGCTGCGAGTATGTCCTGCTAATACTCCCACTGCGAGTATGTTCTGCTGCAACTGCCACTGCGAGTATGTCCTGCTACTACTACCACTGCGAGTATGTTCTGCTACTACTGCCGCTGCGAGTATGTCCTGCTACTACTGCCGCTGCGAGTATGTCCTGCTACTACTGCCGCTCCTGTCGTAAACAAATTGTTTTTCTGCTGCGCTTGCCGCCAGCTTCTTCTCGGGGAATCGACAGGGAAGTTGCCCAAGTGCTTTCTGCTGGGCGGTTTTGGAAACTTTACACCGGCGGAAGAGGATTATAGACACATTAGCGTACACTGTCGGAAGATGGCCATTGAAGCGTTATTGTACACCAGCAGAAGACGATTATGGAAACTTTAGCGTGGGCTGGCGGAAGATGGCTCCGGAAGCCTTCGCGTACACTAGCGGAATACGGCTATGGAAACTTTACCGTACTCTGGCGGAAGATGGCTATGGAAGCGTTAGCGTACGCTAGCGGAAGATGGCTACGGAAGCTTTAGCATACACTGGCGGAAGATAGCTACGGAAGCTTTCGCTTAAACTGGCGGAAGATACGCCCTGTATCAGTGTTGTTGCGCTGTTCTCGTTTGAGCTCCGTTTGAGCTCCGTTTGAGCTCCGTTTGAGCTCCGTTTCGCTCAAGTTGCGCTCGGCTGTTGCAAGATAACGATGTTTGTTCCGCTGGAATGCTGCTGATGCTGCGACGCTGGCCGGGTAGAACTGTTGAGCTATCTGTCACGTGACTTGGTGCGTATCTGAGTTTCCTCGTTGCTGTTCAAGTGCCTGTTGCCGCCCAGACACGCCTTTTCGCACGTCCCTTCTCGCACGTCACTTCTCGCACGTCCCTTCTCGCACGTCCCTTCTCGCACGTCCCTTCTCGCACGTCACTTCTCGCACGTCCCTTCTCGCACGTCCCTTCTCGCACGTCCCTTCTCGCACGTCCCTTCTCGCACGTCCCTTCTCGCACGTCACTTCTCGCACGTCCCTTCTCGCACGTCCCTTCTCGCACGACCAGCCTCACTACCCAATCAGAGACACACCTGCGGCCGCCGCCTGCCGCCTACCGGGGGCGCAGTACCAGCCGCCTACCAGGCGCTCAGTACCTGCCGTGTACCGGGCGCTCAGTACCTGCCTCTGACTCACCGCTCAGCACTTGCCGCCCGCGGGCACACTGTGGCAGGCTCGAGACATACTGACTGCACCCTCCAGCCCGGCTCAATGACAGCAGTGATCGGTGCCCATTAAACTGCGCGTCTGTGCATGCCGCCGGCAATATTGCGGCTCGTTCCACTTCGGGGGCCGTCGTCGTCGGCGGTGGTGGTGTCGATGGGTGATCAACCCGAGCTGCGGCACGACTGTCACGGCTGCGCCACTGCTCGTGCTTGTGCTTGTGCGAGACCGCCACATAATCGGAGACGTGAGGGTCTAGACTGGCGCAGCTCCGACATGGCTCCCGCCGGAGGGCGGGTCAGGTCATTGACCACTGGGCAGTAAGCACCACAATTCTACCACGGCCTTTCCATTGTGCACCGTTTGACCCCTAAAAACAAAACATCTTCAGAACGCGATAGGGCTGATATTTCAGCGAAACATCGTTGACTGAGGGTCTAACATCTATCCAAATCACTAATATACGGGGCGAGGAGATGATATAATCAGCGACCTGTACCTATGTCCCAATGTGTCCCACTGTGTCCCACTGTGACCCACTATGTTCCACTGTGTCCCACTCTGTCCCACTGTGTCCCACTGTGACCCACTATGTTCCGCTGTGTCCTACTTTGTCCAACTGTGTTCTACTGTGACTCACTGTGTCCCACTGTGTCCCACTGTGTCCCACTGTGTCACACCGTGTCCCACTGTGTCCCACTGTGTCCCACTGTGTCCCACTGTGTAGACCCACTGTGTCCCACTGTATCCCACTGTGTCCCACCGTGTCCCACTGTGTCCCACCGTGTCCCACTGTGTTCCACTGTGTCCCACTCCATCCCAATGTGCTCTACTGTGTTCCACTCCGTCCCACTGTGCTCTACTCTGTCCCACCCCGTCCCACTGTGCTCTACTGTGTCCCACTATGGTCCGCTGTGTTCCACTCTGTCCCACTGTGTCCCACTGTGACCCACTGTGTCCCACTGTGTCACACTGTGTCACACTGTGACCCACTGTGTCCCACTGTGACCCACTGTGTCCCACTGTGTCCCACTGTGCCACACTGTGTCACACTGTGTCACACTGTGTCCCACTGTGTCACACTGTGACTCACTGTGTCCCACTGTGTCCCACTGTGTCCCACTGTGTCCCACTGTGACCCACTGTGTCCCACTGTGTCCCACTGTGTCCCACTGTGTCCCACTGTGTCCCACTGTGTCCCACTGTGTCCCACTGTGTCCCACTGTGTCCCACTGTGTCCCACTGTGTCACACTGTGTCCCACTGTGCCCCACTGTGACTCACTGTGTCCCACTGTGTCCCACTGTGTCCCACTGTGTCCCACTGTGTCACACTGTGTCACACTGTGTCACACTGTGACCCACTGTGTCCAACTGTGTCCCACTGTGTAGACCCACTGAATTTGGATCAGACATCCGATGTCCTACCAACTGCCCCACTAAAAACGGTCTATGATGTGCGTCAGTTGTTGCGCATAGCGCAACTGGCCGGACGGCGGACTTCTTACCCTGAATCCCAGGTTCGAATTCTGTCAGCGTCGAAAGTCGGTTCCATTTTCGGCTCGGCAGAAATGCTGACAGAAAAGGAGGCATGACCTTCTTAGGGAAAAACACTTGGCGACCGCAGGAAAGGAGTTGAAGTGAAACGTTTTGGGACGGTCGAAACTTGTGTTGCATCTAACATGGAATGAGAATGATGAGATCATTCTTCAAGAGAATGATCGGAATGTTCGCAATGTCGCATGAATTAACAACTGGCACAAACGTTCATCTTTGCAATGTAGTCTGATGAGTGGCATTTGTTTTCAGGCAATGATGCTTTGTGGCTGGCTTCTGAAATGAAACAGGGAACGATTGTATTCCCTTGTGGAAACCTTGTCGACATTCGGGACAGCTTGTTGCGTTGACACTGTATCGACCACACAATTTGGAGTCGGTTGGTTGAGTTCCTATGACCGATAATTTCGTAGTTTTTGTTCATTTTCAAGGCGGAGTAAGTGTGCTTAATAAGAACTAAATTAAATCATGGACGCGGCTGGATGGCAATGCCGGTCCAATGGATTCTATATATTCGAAGAATTCTCTGAAATGCAGATTCTCTGCATTCCATCTTAATTTCATTTCATATTCATTACAGTTCATCTTCATTGCATTTCATTTACATTGCATTTAACTTCATTGCATTAATCTTCATTGCATTAATCTGGATTGCATTAATCTTCATTGCATTAATCTTCATTGCATTAATCTTCATTGCATTCATTTTCACTGCACTCATTTCCATTGCATTCATCTTCCAACCCGTATGCATTTCGTCTTGGATTCTCTGAATTATCGAGACCTTATGCTATTATGGTCAGTAAAAGTCAAGGTGATGTGGTATACGTTGTAGTTCGTGTGATTTGACGGCATTTGTTTGGGATTAAATATGATCAACCAAGAGGAGAACCACTCATATGTTTAAATAGCAAATTCCAAACTTGTCCCACCTTATCGGGTCCGATAACCACCTAGGCCGAGCATCACTGACGACAGATAGCTGATGAGAGCTCTTCTGACAACTGACAACTGACAACTGACAACTGACAACTGACAAAATTTCGACCGCTATCAGGGGCGGATCCAGGGAATTTCATGACGAAGTACATCTTCCCCGAGGAGCGGAAGAGCGGAAAAATTCGTTGAACCGCGGGAGGGTGCACTCGAGCATACTAAATCGACGCCTTTTCCTCTGAATAGGGCACCATTTCCTCTGAAAGGAGCGTCTTTGGCTGCAAAATACATTCACATGGGGGATGTGTGACTCGAGTCTCCCTGAAGAGACACCTTTCCCGGCCGGAGGAGCGCCATCTTTCCATGGAGCGTGTACCCCAGTGCATCGGCCCTTCATCCGCTCTCCGCCGGCGGACAAAGTCTGCCACTGCGCCCGCTACCTTCACGGTGCTGTGCCCATCGGGGAGACTCCCGTGTCGCCGGGCGCCGACCTGCGTCAAATAATGCGTTATTGCACGCCTCAGACAGTGGTGAAGCGCGCGGCTTCACCGGCGCGTGAAGTGCCGTCGGCTCTGGTTATGCGGGTTATAATCAGAGTGTGAAAAACGCCGCCCGCATCGCGCCGGGCCAGGATGAGGCGTGACGTCACGAAGGCGTGAGTTGAAGACGTTGTCAGGGCGCTCGTCAGGCATGATTTTGACCCCAGTGCTCGCTGGTGCGGCGGTACCGGAACGCGTCAATGCTGCAATACATGGCTCGTTATGTGCACGCCACGCCCGCCACGCGATGGGCGTGGCGTAGTCAGTCTAGTCAGTCGACTGGCATTGCTTCAACAGCCGAACTTACTGTGCCGTTAGTGCAGTGACACCGCCTGGGTACCCGACACTGCTCTGTCCAGTTGCCAGCAGCACTTACCCAGCTAAATAATGAGCACGGTATGGGACTCGAACCCACGCTCCACCAGCACCGGCATACCGGTCTATTGCTCTTCTGCAGAACCACAGGGGTCTCACGCTACCGATCTGTGACCTTGGGCATCCACGGTACGTTGCACGCATATATATATATATATATATATATATATATATATATATATATATATATATATATATATATATATATACCTATATATCTGGAGGAGTGTTTTCTCTGATACATACTTTGTTCAACACCACAGCATTTTCGGCGTTTGTAACGTTGCTCTGTGAGTACTCATGTGCTGGGATCGTGTTTCGGTTACGTGCTGTATGTCTATGCAAAATATTACCAAATGTTGACATTTATTCCGACATTTAAACCCACACGGGCTGTGGGTTCGAGGTTTTTTTCCTCCACACCTGTTCGGGGTGCTCTGTTGTTCACACAAGCACCAGCACTTGTTCGAGGTTCGTTAGTTGTTCCACACATACAGCACCACAGCACTTGCAACAGATTGAGACATACCGATGCGATAAATAGCGTTCTACTTGTTGAAGAACACCTCCACTTCAATCTCAACTGTCAGCTCTATTTTCGATTCAGATATCAATGACCCCTCTCCCTCCCAATAGTTGATCACTGCACCATAGCCCTATCACACAGTGGGAGTTGTGGCAGCTGCTTGGTTTGCATGTTGATGAATGGTGCGGTGTGCCTAATGTACCGTGTTCCTATTGCTGTGAGTTTTCTGCGGTCGTTGCATCGTGAGAGTATAGCGGTGTTGGATGTCAGGATGTCTCGTCGTGTAATGACGGTGTTGCGGTGGTCTTGATCTGTTTTTTTTTTGGGGGGGGGGGGAGCTCTCCTGCAAATGCATCGTCAAACGCCTGCTCAGCGAACTTGTCGTCAGACCACTGTAGTACATCTCACGGGCTGCACAGTGCCCGGATTTGCATTGAAACCGGTAAACCACGTTGGTCTGCTTCAGGGTTGAGGGCGTGTGAGATGCATTGTTTTTACCACAAGGGAAGATGCTTCTGGATTCCTGTAATACACTGAATTCATATTTGACCACCTTTACGAGTGTGCACTTCCTTTCTTGGTGCTTAAGGGGTGGTGAGCGCAGACAACCACCCTTGCGAGGCCAAACTTTTGGTCATGGTCGGTAGACCTAGAATTTCGCACCTCTATGTGACGGATGACTTTTTCGTCTGCCTTCCATGCTAAAGTCAGTGTATTCTTATAGAATACTGCTAATTCATCTGTTCTGGCTGTTCGGTTACATCAGCATGTAACCGAAAAACGATCCGAGCATACGAAGGCACACGAAGGAAGGGTACCAACGCCAAATCTGCTGTCGTGTTTAACCAAGTTACATATATATCTATATATATGTATATATATTAATGATGAATGATATATATATATATGGATATATATAATATATATATATTAATGATGAATGATATTATATATATATGGATATATATAATATATATATATATATATATATATATATATATATATATATATATATATATATATATATATATATATATATCTATCTATACATATATTAAATTAACATCAGCTTGTTACGACGTTTCTCTGTATTTCAAAGCTTCGTCAGTTTGAGAGCACGTCACACCGTAGTTGCGTCAAACAAATATTTGGATTTTGAAAGATCAACGGACGAAACTTGCACACCACCTCCTTCCTCTGGACACATCATTTTCACACCCGATGGTACATACACGCTGTACATCACCATTCCACAGCACAGGTTATCGTTTCACCATATCACGGCAACAAGGTGATCATTTTTTGTGTATTCTCTCCACCCTGGTTAACTTCCGTGCGTAAGAGCCCTATCCATCTCTGTTCCCTAATGCGTCTATACTGCGTTGAATTTTGTCATTCTTTCCAGACCAACCACGTCACGTCTTCAATAGAATGGCCCTCCTCACGGAAATAAACCGCAACGGGAGTGCTGTACTGTTTTCGAATACTTGATAGATTATTTTGGATGCGGGTATTTAAAGTTCCTCCTGCTTCGCCAACATAAAAATAGCTGCATTTTGCGAACCATGTGCCATATACTACATTATTCGTCCTGCATCCAACCGTCCTATCATAGGTGCACTAAATTCCAGTGGGACCCTTCACCTTGTCACATCCCTCCCCCCTCACATAAACACGTTTACATATCACACAGTTATTGCCTCACCCTTGCTTCCCCTGGGTCCTGCCTACCATAATTTTCTGGATTTTCCTGTGCACAAGATGGTCTCGAAGATTTTTCCCTCTTTTGCTGGCTACCATTGCGTTAGTTGGAAATACCATTTTGAGTTTTTCCGATTTGTCAAAAAGATGACGTTTTTCTGAGAATTCCTCTTATATCAGGTAAATAGCTACTGAATGTCACTATCAAAGGGACATCTTTCCTCCGTGCCTTCCTACTTTTTTGTAATCAGTAGTTCCTCCCTCTGCATTTTGCTCACCCTATCCAGACTTCCACTTATGATTTTATGTGGATATCCCCTCCCTGCTAACCTTTCTCTCAGCGTCCCAATCTGTCGCTTGTAGCCCTCCTCATCCGTACATACCCTCTTAGCCCGCATGGCTAGTCCGAGAGGAACGGCGCGCTTGACATGGGAGGGGATGATCTAAGTAATTATTGGACGAAATTGCGGTGTAACGTGCTCTCAAACTGACGAAGCTTTGAAATAAAGAGAAACGTCGTGACAAGTCGATGTTAATTTAACTAATAATACGGAGATATAGTTGAATATTCATATTTATATATATATATATGTACATACATACATCTATATATATATATATATATATATATATATATATATATATATATATATATATATGTATGTGTTTGTTTATGTGAAT
>JAOTOM010004062.1:97500-130000 GCA_034440615.1 Ashinkailepas kermadecensis | reverse complement strand
GCACCACCATTGTAACGTAGAGGTCGTCGATGACAAACACCAGCAGCCATCGACAGAAGGTGCAGTACTGGCACCACCCGCTCCAGTTGCAAAGCTGTGACATTTGGACGATAGTTGACAATGGGACTTCAATTGATATTTAAATTATTATCTTTTCAGTATATTTGCTACGTTTCTGGGTATTGTTTTCATTAGGGTATTTTGGCAATAGCCGAAACGAAGTAAATATACTGAAAAGTTGTTAATTTAAATATCAATTGAAGTATCAGTGTCATTGATCATCCAAAAGCACCTGCTCTTCTTTTGGGTGCCAATTATATATCGCAATGGGTGGGTTGGGTCCCTTATGACAATGGTGGACTGGGTCATGCATGACAATGGTGGACTGGGTCATGCATGACAATGGTGGACTGGGTCATGCATGACAATGGTGGACTGGGTCATGCATGACAATGGTGGACTGGGTCATGCATGACAATGGTGGACGGCAGCATGACAATGGTGGACTGGGTCATGCATGACAATGGTGGACTGGGTCATGAATGACAATGGTGGACTGGGTCATGCATGACAATGCGTAGCAGAAGAAGCGAGTTAGTTCTGTTGGTGTGACTCTTTAAAGGGGAATGCTACAGACACAGGCATAGCGATGTGGGTTGCCAGGGCTCCACAACCACTTGTGTGACGCATTAAGGGGGAATATGACAGATGCAGGCATGGCAAGGTGAGCTGCCAAGGATCCAACAACCACTGCAATTTTCAACATCTAAACAGTCGGCGCTGCGGCACAGAATGGTGCTGACTGTCACAACTTTAGCCAGCGCTCCTAAGCCCCTAGCAACCAATATCACAATGAAATGTGTGGTCGATAAAAATGTCAGTTGTTCGGAGCATCATGATTCGATTATTCTGTCATTGGAAAACACATTGGACACATTGGACATGTCAGGAGAATGGCCGAGTCATTGGACATGTCCCGGAGAATGGCCGAGTCATTGGACATGTCCAGGAGAACGGCCGAACCATTGGACATGTCCAGGAGAATGGCCGACTCATTGGACATGTCCAGGAGAACGGCCGACTCATTGGACATGTCCCGGAGAATGGCCGAGTCATTGGACATGTCCAGGAGAACGGCCGAGTCATTGGACATGTCCAGGAGAACGGCCGAACCATTGGACATGTCCAGGAGAACGGCCGACTCATTGGACATGTCCAGGAGAACGGCCGACTCATTGGACATGTCCCGGAGAATGGCCGAGTCATTGGACATGTCCAGGAGAACGGCCGAACCATTGGACATGTCCAGGAGAACGGCCGAGTCATTGGACATGTCCAGGAGAACGGCCGACTCATTGGACATGTCCAGGAGAACGGCCGAGTCATTGGACATGTCCCGGAGAACGGCCGAGTCATTGGACATGTCCCGGAGAACGGCCCAATCCAATTGCTGCGCAGCCATGCTCAGGACGTCACGGTTTCGGCGCAAACAGCTCACGTGCCGATGATCGTGACTTAGATGGCTCATTGTGGCTCATTGTGGCTCATTGTGCATTCCAATTGGACAGTTTCTGTGCTCGTGGTTGTAACCGTTTTGGTTTTGACAGCGTCGAAGCTTCATGGTGTCGGTTGTGGCCCTAGAGCAGATTGTGCCAATTTGCTTGCAGGCCATTCTCAACGGACAGGGACATCCTTTGTGGAGGATGTGTTTGTGTCCATAATAGCCACTGTATGTGGAGGGCATGTAGTCTGAAATAAACACATGGGAGCCTTGTGGCATCATTCACAGAATGTTAGAGGCATATGACGTTTAAAAGAGCGGCATTCAACAACGTTCTGACGCCGCTGACGGCTGTCCGGAGTTGCATTACGTCACATGCTTATGCGAGAGCTATGGTGACGTCAAAATGGCGCCTGGAGTGTCACAACGTCAAAAACCTCTTCTGGAGCGAAAGCGCTAGATAGTCATTCGAAGATGTGTGCCGCCACGAATTTGTAAATGACTTGTAAATGACTGAGGCAGCCGTGCGACGTTCGGTGTTGAAACACAGGGAGGCTGTTGGAGCGGTGGTGGTGTCAGCCGCAGTCCTCCGGTGTTGGGACCGCGCAGCCGTCTGATGTTTGCGAGGCCTGCAGACCGGAGCAGAAGTCGCCAAACTGGCCGCCAGAGGTGTGCGTCAGAAGCCAGGACAACGGCAAACTGTGAACACAGCCAGATCAGGTCAGGTCTGGTCAGGTCAGGTCAGCCGTGCAGTCATAAGTTTATTAATCATTATTCTAAGAGATGGTTCGGGATTTGGCGAGTCTCTTTTCCCCAGCACATCAGTGTTCGATTTTGAGATGCATTCGGGAATTGTAGCTCCTAAGGAATAACAACAACAACATTGCAATTTATGCATCTAAGCTTTCATGAAATTTAATTCCTCCGAATTTCCAGATTCCTGCATTTGATTTTCCCAACAATTAGCCGTTTCTTCAATGTCCGTACGGAAAGCTGTAATGAGATTGCCGAGATACACTCAACATGCTTCTTTATAATACAGCAATTTAAATTGATACCACAAAACAGCGACTGTTGGAGCTATGCAAGACTGTAGGGGCTATGGTAGACAAGACTGTAGGGGCTATCTGTAGGGGCTATCTGTAGGGGCTTAGCTAAGGCATGTTAAGCTTCTCGGCCTAAAAAAAAACTGGAAACTTGCCCCTATGTTCAGCTTTGAAATCATTGGTGGTGCTGAGATTCGAGCATTGGAAGAAGGGCTCTTGCCCCCTCTACCAAGGGGACGGAGGAAACTCCCAATACGGACCTGGTTTACCGCTTAATTTAGGGACGGGCGAACCGCGTTTGATTGATGACAAGAACCGCGTTCATTTGACTTTCATATGGAGCGTTGCCTATTCCCGTGTTTTATTGCTTTATTTTCCATTCCTGGGTTGGTAAGAGGGTCGTGCAGTGCAGTGCAGTGCAGTGCAGTGCAGTGCAGTGCAGTGCAGTGCACCTCTCAGCTTCTGACCTGACTACACTTTTGAAATGTTCTCACATGGAGCAAAATAAGATTTGTAGCGTAGACGGACATTTACAATACACATCCGTACTGGGAAGTGTTCTGCGACACATCATCCGTGCTTTAGTAGACTCTGGATTGCTCTTTTGCAGGCTCCTTCCATTACATGCCACTCGTTTCCATGTACATACAAGCTTATTCGTTCCGCAAATTAATCCTCTGTGTGAAGTATGATGTATGGTCGTATGAAATTATCAACAGGTCAGGTTCGTACAGCCTTTTATCAACTGACAGTAAGCTGTCCAAGTGTACGCACTTCATTATCGTAGTGCCTTCACCACTATAGGACCATGCCCTTTGTGTCTGCTGTTGAGCTACGTCCATGATCTGCACGATGAAGCGGTATTTTTATTTTACGTTATCAAATTTTTTCCATGGAAGTTTCCACCTTCTCCTATTTGGTTAGATGAACCTTTTTGGAGATGATTGCACTTCATGAAATCCAAGTACCTCTCATCGGATTACTGAAAGCTTTCAGTAATCGTTTCAGTGACACCATACGGTAGTATATTCGCGGTACCTACTTTGTCACATCTACCGCGGTACCGACCTTGTCTATCTTGTCTCGTGTTGCATCGCAAGGCTCTTTCCCGTAGTCTGACATCTCTGTTGAGCCACTTACCTTGGTTGGTTGTTGGATTTACGACACGTCGACCGTTGAGTCATGTAGCGTCGCCAATCTCTCACGCCGATTGGTCGCGGGCGAAGAGTAGCGACAGGTGAGACTCGAACCCACAACCTTTCGATTGTTAGACGAGCATCTTACCCCTAGACCACTCGTCCCCGAGCCACTTACCTTGCCATCTGTAGAAGCATATCGCAATAATTATTCCTGTAGGCTGGCATTTCTCTTGATGTGTTGCTTACTACACCTACCTTGCCAGTTGGAGAAGTGTGCCGTATGGTTCTCCCCGTAGACGAGCCTTCCTGTTGACCAGACAGAGTCGGTAGGGAAGCCGGAGACAGTCGTCCTCTGCGACGGTCAGCAGATCCAGCAAGGAGTGGGTCAGTGTCAAACCGGACACATCCACTCCCCAGGACGGTCCTGCAACACCGCCCGCAGGTCAAACGCATCCACTCCCCAGAACCGGGCTGATATAACGCCCCGCCCCGCAGGTTAAACGCATCCACTCCCCAGAACCGGGCTGATATAACGCCCCGCCCCGCAGGTTAAACGCATCCACTCCCCAGAACCGGCCTGATATAACGCCCCGCCCCACAGGTAAGACACATCCACTCCCCAGAACCGGCCTGAAATAACGCCCCGCAGGTCAGGCACATCCACTCCCCAGGATTGATCTGCAATAACGCCCTGCAAGCCAGACACATCCACTCCCCAGGACTGATCTGCAATAACGCCCCGCAGGTCAGACACATCCACTCCCCAGGACTGATCTGCAATAACGCCCCGCAGGTCAGACACATCCACTCCCCAGGACTGATCTGCAATGACGCCCCGCCAACCAGGTCCGACAGCTTTATGCTGTGGCGGCTGGGCGTATTGTCGTATTATATGGGCGTATTGTCGTATTATATGGGCGTATTGTCGTATTATATGGGCGTATTGCATGGGGTTTAGCCGGGCCTTGCCCTCATTCGTTCCAGGAATGCATGTGTTCAAGGATATCTTTGGGAGGATGACGTTTTTCGCAATGTTTGTATTCCCGATGTTCCGAGAGAAGACAAAGGAAGTGACATTTGTGTACCACTGGCAGGATTGCCCTCAGAAAATAGCACAGCACGTAATATTGTTGTGCTGCAGTTGGCTATATTCAGCTATGCAAAACGGGATATTGCTATGCAGGTTGCCTCTGCGTGGGAAATACTACCTGAACACGAAGTGCATATCCAGACGGTAGTCCGTATTTCTGTCGCCACAGAGATAGAACTACGATGCATGCTATTTTTGGGAAAGGAGGTTGGCAGATATTCAATTGGGAGATTCAGAATGAGTGGTACGAGGCGATTTTAGTAATCCAGCCGTGGAGCGGAAGTCGGAGCTATCGAAGCATTGGATAGCTAGGCATCACGGGACGATGTGGGATCAGAGGCACGAGTTCCAACCGCTTCCCCGTTCCAACCACGCTTCCCCGTCACTATCTTCGGTAGACAACAGGACAAGGCGGACTCCAACCAGCATTGCTTTGGTGTAAATATGCTTGATAAGCAATTTTCGGGGCACTTTTATCGTCATGGTGAGGTGCAAACTGTAAGTACTGAAAAGACGGAACATGAATTAGTGTGGTGCTATGGCCACTACACTGACTGCCCGATCCTCTGCACAATAGGGGTACTCCACGGACAGTCTGGTCCTCTACACACTAGGGGTACTCCACGGACAGTCTGGTCCTCTTCACACTTGGGGTACTCCACGGACAGTCTGGTCCTCTACACACTAGGGGTACTCCACGGACAGTCTGGTCCTCTTCACACTTGGGGTACTCCACGGACAGTCTGGTCCTCTACACACTAGGGGTACTCCACGGACAGTCTGGTCCTCTACACACTAGGGGTACTCCACGGACAGTCTGGTCCTCTTCACACTAGGGGTACTCCACGGACAGTCTGGTCCTCTACACACTAGGGGTACTCCACGGACATTCTGGTCCTCTACACACTAGGGGTACTCCACGGACAGTCTGGTCCTCTACACACTAGGGGTACTCCACGGACAGTCTGGTCCTCTTCACACTTGGGGTACTCCACGGACAGTCTGGTCCTCTACACACTAGGGGTACTCCACGGACAGTCTGGTCCTCTTCACACTTGGGGTACTCCACGGACAGTCTGGTCCTCTTCACACTAGGGGTACTCCACGGACAGTCTGGTCCTCTACACACTAGGGGTACTCCACGGACATTCTGGTCCTCTACACACTAGGGGTACTCCACGGACAGTCTGGTCCTCTACACACTAGGGGTACTCCACGGACATTCTGGTCCTCTACACACTAGGGGTACTCCACGGACAGTCTGGTCCTCTACACACTAGGGGTACTCCACGGACAGTCTGGTCCTCTACACACTAGGGGTACTCCACGGACAGTCTGGTCCTCTACACACTAGGGGTACTCCACGGACAGTCTGGTCCTCTTCACACTAGGGGTACTCCACGGACAGTCTGGTCCTCTACACACTAGGGGTACTCCACGGACAGTCTGGTCCTCTACACACTAGGGGTACTCCACGGACAGTCTGGTCCTCTACACACTAGGGGTACTCCACGGACAGTCTGGTCCTCTACACACTAGGGGTACTCCATGGACAGTCTGGTCCTCTTCACACTAGGGGTACTCCACGGACAGTCTGGTCCTCTACACACTAGGGCTACTCCACGGACAGTCTGGTCCTCTACACACTAGGGGTACTCCACGGACAGTCTGGTCCTCTACACACTAGGGGTACTCCACGGACAGTCTGGTCATCTACACAAAGATAAGACAAAGACAAAGACGTCTATTCAGGCCATCCACAATCAACTCGTGGCTATTGTAGCCTGTTGTCCACTTTTAAAACAGATGTCACATGAAAAAGGGCTGTCACAGGCACACATAAAAACATAGAACAATTCCTCATACCAGCGGCACGGAAAGAGTCAGCAAGTACGGTAAGTACTTGCTGTGCCTGTGACAGCCCTATACACTAGGGGTACTCCACAAACAGTCTGGTCCTCTACACAATAGGGGTACTAAACTGACAGCCTGATTCTGTACACTCTAAGGGTACTACACTGATAGCCTGACCCTCTACACACTAGGGGTACTACACAGACAGTACGATCCTCTACACATAGAGACATTCCACAGACAGTCTGATCCTCTACACAATAGGGGTGTCATATATGTACATTTGACAGGGCTATGGACTATTCCTCCTTAATGGTTGATGCCTCCATGTCTCGTACACCATGTAACCCTGTGGGATTGCATCCATCACTGTCTGAGACGACTAAGACCATGAGTCATATTGTCTCTATCTCACTCTTCACTGTCTCCCTCCCTCATTGAGTGGTCCCCAGCTAACACATGCATCCCCTCCCGGGGGAAAGGACAAGGTTTGGCCAGCCTGCCACTAAAAGGTGATATTATCGGTTGTTCACCCTCCGCCCTCCCCCACCAAAAAAAAATCGACTTCATAAAATGTCGCGCCACCTACCTATTTGACGCGTACCTTCACTCAGAGGATCCCCCGTCAGACTCCGCCTGGTCAGACTCCTGCCGCCTGGCGCGTACCTTCACTCAGAGGATCTGGCGCCAGACTACGCCTGGTGAGACTCCTGCCGCCGGCGGCCGCCGCCTGCGCGATGGCGAAGGCGATCAGGCCGGCGAGGGCGGCGAAGGCGGCCAGCGCGCCGACAATGCCGGCGAAGCAGTCGCAGCTGCTGCTGCTGCTGCCGTAGCCTGAAGGCGCAGGCGCACAGCGTTGGGTTTATGTGTTGATGTGTGGATGAAAGTGTTGATCTTGTTGAGTATTTAAATCCTGCAGTTGGAGACGACATTTTTGGGGAATTTCAGATAGGAGAGGGCATTTTTGGGAAGTTCAGGTCGGAGAGGATAATTTTTATCTGTTCCGGGAATTAGAAACTCTCTGTTGCAATTTCTAGTCATACCAGGCATGTTCATCAACAGCGATGAGTTCGCAGTCGATTTCAACAACTCCCTTCATCTTTGGCGAACAGGATAATGTTCCGGAGGATAAACATCCAGGACGAGGACGTGCTTCCATCTCTGCGCAGGCGGCAGCAGCAGCTGCTGCCGCTGCTGCTGCTGCTGCTGCTCCTGTCGTGAGCTCAGGACATATGGATCAGATGTATTCAGATGTCAGATGCCATATGTTCCCATTGTTGTTGCTCTTGCTACCGCTGCTGCGGTTGATGATGATCGTGGCGCGGGCACCGCCTCTACTCCCGTTACTGCCCGTCAGACGATGTCAAATAAGGCTCTACGCGACGGCTGGTACTCGGTGGAAGGTCCAGAGTGAAGAGCCAAGGGCCATTGGTCTGAGTTGGACAATGTGGGTGCGAAGAGCCAAGGGCCATTGGTCTGAGTTGGGCAATGTGGGTGCGAAGACTGGCGGTGGTTAAGAGCCAAGGGTCATCAGTCTGAGTTGGGCAATGTGGGTGCGAAGACTGCCGGTGGTTAAGAGCCAAAGGCCATCGGTCTGAGTTGGACAATGTGGGTGCGAAGACTGCCGGTGGTTAAGAGCCAAGGGCCATTGGTCTGAGTTGGACAATGTGGGTGCGAAGACTGCCGGTGGTTAAGAGCCAAGGGCCATTGGTCTGAGTTGGACAATGTGGGTGCGAAGACTGCCGGTGGTTAAGAGCCAAGGGCCATTGGTCTGAGTTGGACAATGTGGGTGCGAAGACTGGAGGTGGTGGGTCATCAAAGATGTCGGACTGCACCCGGGCTTCAAGTAAAAACAATCGATATGCTTGCATGAAGCTCACATTGCCATAGCTCATGCTCGCAAGAGAAGTTTTGAAGTTGGTGAAAGGTGGGAGTGGGGTGGAGTGGAGTAGAGAGTTGCTTTTTAGCTTAGTCGATGCCATGCCAATCCATAAGTCTGGCACTAGATTTGCCAAATGCTGGAAGGCCAGCTACGTAGTTGATTAGATGATGCGGCCGATTCTCTATCAGCTTCGATGACTTCCACATCCATATCTTCGCACGTTTAAAAAGGGTGGTATTATCCAGGTTCATCACCCATGTCATAAAGGAAGTCCAGCGAAAATCATATCTCGTGATATCTTCCAAGGACATTACTCCTGCATCCTGTAGATGCATACAAAACATTTTGACTCCCAAGAAGACTAAAATGCGATTGTGATACGTTTTGATCACTGACTTGTTTTTTTTAAGTCTGAATGAGGAACTCCTGACAACAAGTAGAAGTTGCTAACCGACGAAACTGGGAGCCACCAGGAGCCACCATTAGCCACAGGAGCCAAATCAGCAGCCAGCGGAATCGGAAGCAAGAGCCACCGGGAACTAGGCATAACACAGATTGGATATCCGCACGGATATCCGCTTGGAACGGATTGCCGAGCAAATCGGATAGTGTTTGGTTAAAAGAAACTCATGCGGATCAGAGAGCAGATTGCCCCCCCCCCCCCCACACTTCTGACGCAAAAATATAACTTTAACAAACTAACCATCTTCAATGTATTTCCATTCGCGCCATAGCATAGCAAAATGTTGGGATTAGCTGATGCTTGCAATATTTTCGACAAAAAGATATACAGAATATATAAAGGCACTAATAAATGGGTAAATAATAATAATAAATAAATAAATAAACATACTCCTAATTGCAGGCATGGGTGGATAATTGTATTATTTTAGGAGTGCGTCAAACCTGTCGAGCAACACCAAAGTTTAACATATAACCCCATGGAAAAACACCCCTGAAGTTAAACATAGAACTACGGGAAAACTCCACCGAACTTTAGCATAGAACCATATGGGAGAACACCGCTGAAGTTTAACATGGAATCCTATGAGAAAGCACCGCAGGAGTTTAGCGTAAAATCCTATGGGAAAACTCCACCGAACTTTAACACAGAGCCATATGGAAAAACACCTTGAAGTTTAACATGGAACCCTATGGGAAAGCACCGCAGGAGTTTAGCATAGAATCCTATGGGAAAGCACCGCTGAAGTTTAACATGGAACCATATGGGAAAGCACCACAGGAGTTCAACATAGAACTCTGTGGGAAACACACCTGACGTTTAACATAAAACCCTATGGGAAGGCACCCCTGAAGTTTAGCATAGAACCATATGGGAAAGCACCACAGGAGTTTAACATAGAACCCTGTAGGAAACAACCTTGACGTTTAACATAAAACCCTATGGGAAAGCACCCATGATATTTAGCATAGAACCCTATGGAAAACACGTCTGAAAGGATTAAGGGGCCGCTGCAATCGCTATTGAAAAGCACCCCTCGATTTGCACGCAATCCTCCACCGATGCTTGCAAGCATCATGTACGTCCATTCACGTGCATATGTAACTTGAGCTGGATCCATTGCATTGTTCTCTCAATTTCCAGCAATCACGAAGACTTCATGCAACCCAGTTCACTGCAATTGCATTGCTACCAATGAACGTATGCATATACTTCCCATAATCGCCTTCAGCAATACGTGCATCCGATCTGTAGCTTCCTTTTTGTCTGGGCACCCATATGTACACACCCATATACCTACCTACCCATATACCTACATACCCATTATGCATTCCGCACCCTTTGCGTTCATAAAGATCGCCCGCCCCCCTAACCAGAGGTGCCAATGTGCCAGTCGGACACCCTCTCTTGATACCAAAGGCAAGTTTTGCTATGTATCACATGCCGCCCTACCCAGTTCATTTACCTCTATGCTTGCATTTCAGCGCATAGTACCGCCACTGAAGATGCAGATCACTACCTTATTACTCTTGGGTGTTCATACATTGGTTGTCCTCAGTCATTGATATATTGGTGACAAGAAATATTACATATATGCACATGAAAGCAATGCATTAGTAGGCTTAGCAATGATGCAAATGTGCAGCATGATAACAAAGGTTAAAAATTGCATCGACACACTATGCTATGCTAGAACTGCAATATGTCAACGAAGAATGTCAAATCAGTGTCCCTTCAAAGATATCAATTTGTGTCGTAACACGCTTCAGTTACTAAAAGTGAATGTAAATAAAATGTCAAAGATGCTAGAACAAGCTGAGGTTGCTAAAACCGTAGCATGACAATAAAGCTTCCAAACTTGCATTGCAACACCATGGGTACAGGTATGAAACAAATGCAGACTGGTCCTGGATCTTTGCCATCTAGAGCATTGTCCTTTCCAAAAAGAACATCCATTTTCTAGTTTGAAGGTTGAATGGTGTTGCATGCACAGTGTTGATTTGTTCCATGCGTTGAGTTGTTCCACATTGTTGAGGTGTTCCATATACTACAAATAGGAAGGACACTATTCTCCCAGAGTAGGCTTGCTCACAAATTTTCCTCTAAATCCAGGATTCAAAAACATGCATTAAACACCAAATGATGATGTCCAAGATATCACAAGGCAACAGGAAAAACAAGCTTGTATTAAGACGTGGAATTATGGAATGAAATGTAGAGAGAAAGTTGAACAAGTCAAATGACACATCAATGGCCATCCGTGAGTTATGCTTTGAGAAAGGGCAGGGTTCTGCCAGATATCTATCCTCTCATCACGGGCAGTCCCAGGCAACCACCAAGTGGCACCAAAGTCAATGGAAAATGACCTGTATCCATTGTGTTTAACTCCATGGACTTCAGACATGGATATTATTGCACTTTAAGGTATTCACGTGCAACTCTTATGCACATTTGACCTCCATGAAGCAGACAAAGGTGTCAGTTTGTGTTCAGTTTGGTTAGGTTATTCTTTTGTTTTGGAAAAATCAGATTTGCTTCGAAACTGAAAAAAATGTTAAACTTAAAATGTTGTCTTCAAAAACATATTAGGCTAGATTAGGTTAGGTTTTTTTAAGTGGCATTTTGAAAATAAAAATGGCTTGAAATGTTCTATTTTTAACTTATTCTCACATGTAATGACATTTTCGATTAGGTTACGTTATGCCACATTTGAAGAACATTATTTTGTAGGTATGTTAATTTACCCAACTCAAAGACCTTTTTTGGTGATATTTTGCCAGCCAAATGAAAAGTATGCATTTGCAGAGCAAAATGAGAGGCCAGTTCATGTTAACCACATTCATAGGCATTACATTAGTAAAAGAAATTCCAAGAATTCAAAAACGACCTTCAAGTACAAATTTACCCACGCATGTTCCTAGGTGTTTATAAATGCCCCATTGAAATGCATGCTATTTCTTTTTAGTTTTATGTGCAGACAGTTCAGGTTCCAAGAGCAGTCATATTTTAGGAATGTGGGAATTTTCCGTCCTTAAAAAATGAGTCTTGGACTTTAACCATGCGACACAGATGACCCACAATGGCATGCTGTGATGGATATTTATTGGAGAATTGCTTGATTGACATGAGTTAAATTTTGCAAGAAAACAATTGTTTGATTTAGATCTTCGGAACATGGAATTGGAAGAATGTTTTTAGATAATCGGACATAAACTTGGAGATCATAATTTACTTCGTGTTTATGATTTTGGAGACAGCATTTGGAATATTTCAGCCGGTTTTGACATTTTTATGATATATCAATATGCTTGAACTCTGCCAAACAACACATGCAGGGCTTAACAATCGCTAGAGAAGGAGGCTATGGTTTTCATGACGACATGATGATCTGAATGTTTGAAATCCTCGACCAAGCTGTTTTCCTAATCAGACCTAACAGACCAGGACTCTAATGAACCCTTAAGTCCCGTGCTACTCACAATTAGGTACATGATGCACAATTAAAGATGAACGCACGTTTCCAATCGCTGTTCCTTCACCCTATCCGTTGGCGGCTGACAAAGAGAAATTCACGAATGGCGCAGCCGAGTCATAGCTGTATTGGCGCCTAATTATTGATAAATGTCTTGAATGATTTTATGTTGAGACAGTAGTGAACAAAGTTACATCTTTTTGCTTTCTATTTATACCTCACACCATTAAAACATATTTACGTTTGCATATTTAGGTCATAATTCTTCCTTTCACATCCCCATCATCGAACATGCATTTATAAAGTTATGTACACCCCTTGGCCACCGGCTCCGTTAGTGCAGAAATGAATTATTGTGCATAGAGTCCTAAGGAACACAATCAATGCAAATGTAGCGATATTTCGTTGAAATTTCCGACTCATCAGCTGGAAAATCAAAACCGAAAATATATTTTCCAAATCATCTTCAACAGAATGTTTTTACATGTTTTGTCGCTAGATACCTGGTATGCTTTGTCTTGGGCCAAACGATTCGAGAGGGTGAACGGACCATCGCATTCTTCGATAGGGTATCCTATCTAAACCATCGCACCAATCAGCTTACGTTTCCTGGTATTCGACCAATCAGATATTAGAATGACCTACAGTAAAAATAATATACGACATGTGGTTTGTTCCTGCCACACTGTTTGTTGCTGCCGGACTGTTGCTACCACAACACGAAGTGATATCCCAAAATATCTTCTAATCAGAGGGTGGGGGAGCAGTGGAGGCATGTATCCCCTCCGCATGAAAAGGTGGCTCCCCTCCAGAAAGGCTCGAGTGGACGCGCCCACCTTCAGCTACAGGGATTTCTCAGCCAAATGCGCAACTCTCGGAGGAAAAGACAGCATCTAAGACGAAAAGGCACCACTTCAGCATGCATGAGTGTACCCTTTCCCCCGTTGGCCCTTTGATGAAATGATGCTACTCCGGAAAGGTGCCCACACCTACTGAAATTTTCTGGATCCACCCCTGCTACAATTTTTTTCCAAGTTAAGACATGCAATTTTGGTAAGCATCTTCACTTGCATGGAATATTCTTTTTAACACAGTGGGTGCTGCTAATGTTTTCGACAATATTGTGCTACCAAGGAGTCGCGTTATCAGGTCCATCTGCTACCCTCCATGGAGGGTAAGGGAGTACCTTTTTGCACCTCTGCCCTTAACATCTAGGATTATAGACCGGCAGATAATAATGAATGTTACTGCATAGAACTTGAACCATGATGATAAACGCTATCTGGGATGACCCTTTGTAAGACACTTCCATGATCTTTCCGGGCTCCTGCCGGCTCCGTTAGTCGTCAGACGCAATGTTAATGCACACATCGGGGGATCTCCAGTAAAAAAAAAACAGGTAGGTTGATGATGTCATTCAAGAACTCATTTAATCAAGTTTCATTGCCACTTACAGTGATATATCGCGCATATTGTTACTTTGCGCATTGTCTTCTGGAACAATTTTCTGGTTTTCATCCGCCATAAACGGCGGGCCGCCGACGGCGTCGCCCGCGGCTTGCGGCCCGCCGTCATGGCTGTTCGCCATTCATGATATGGCGGGGCGCGGAACCATTTCCTGGACGTTAATGGGCCCCAACGCCAAAGTTGCAGGCATATTTTCATATTTGAAACGATAGGCGATTCACCTGCCATGATTTCCGCCACTATTGGAGTTGAGGCTGACAGTTTCTATCGATATTGTTTAAGAACATTACGCGATGGGCATTGAATGGAAAGAATGCATCTACAATCGTGCATTTCTCCTACACAATTTTGGCGTGGCAGAGCCGATGTTGCTTGGTGTTGATCAAGGCTGGAACTTTATTTTTGTAGTGCTGCCGTTCGACGGCCCTACGGAACCGGCCCTACGGAACCTCTGGGCAGCAAGTAACGGCGCTTGACGGCTATGGAGTCATGTCAGAACCTCAATAATGCCTGAAAGCTTCACGTCAAAAGGTGAGAAATGACAGAGTTAGATATATATAAAAGTAGTCGGGCTTGGCATCACAAGGCAGCTGATAGTAAACCGGTTTATTTGAGACTATTGGAAATTAATTCGCTAATGTAGAACATCTGATATACAATTTAAAGTAATACAATGCGATAAGTTGGGACAAAAATCCTGGAATTGAGTGCAAAAATGACAGGGTTAAAACTTTTTGAAAGTTATTCAAGATGATATCAAAATGTGGTATGTTCCATTTTAGTTGAGTCAAGGAGATTTGAAATTATCAGCGCGTCACACAGAAGATGTACGACCGTTTTATTACAAGAAGTCGAGTGGCCAATTGCTCCCATTTCACTTCGAGGGCAAAGTGACGAGGTGACATTCTTTGATAATAAAACGAACTACACATTATAAGAGAGATTGTTTCAATGTTATTCGGATTTGACCATTGGACATTACTTGCACCTCATCTAGAAGCTAGAATATAGCATTAATCATTGCAAGCCCACTCTGGTGGTGTTCCTTCACAAGCCCACCACCAGAGCGGTGCCATCGCTATTATGTCCGATCATGAGTCCTAACGCCCAGGCCTGGACAATAACAATCGGTTGCTATGGTGTCGTTTACCTACATATACGACATGTGTGGTGATTGTGATCGATCCTAGTTTTTCATCTGTGCGCGAACTAAGTTAACAAATTACACTGCAGAATTGTTACGACAATAGAAATGATAGGTTTAGTGGAACCAAACTCTATTTAACAGAGCTGTAACTATATCACGTATGATATCCCTCACACGGGAGCTTGGCTAGCGTGGTAGCACGTGCACTTATATCATATTTAACTGATGAGTTTTGCTGAACAAACACGGCGATTGATCCATGGATTTCCGAGCCGCTTGGGCGAAAGCTATCTAGCTGTCACAAAAATGCTGCACGGCAATTGGCTAAAGTGGTGCGGGCACAGCTGAAAGCTGATATCGATCACGAGAGTCATACATGGAGCTAAATGACAACCCGGATGCTGACGCTATTATCCAACCTGACTCGATAGGCCTTCACCGGCTCCGTCGTCAGATGGTACACTAAAAGAGAAGCCAATTAATAAAGTTGTAAAATTTGAAGCAGAAAACACGAGCAGCGAAGAAATCGGCATTTCAGTGCAGTGAACAAAATAACGGCGAAGTGACTGTAAGAAAGTCACAATTTAAACTTCATAATTCTACCCTCTCCGCCTTCAGATTACCGCTCGTTGTGGAATGAATTGCGGATGAAGGAATGAAAAACTGCAATACTGTAGTTAACTTGACACTCGGCTTGATCGACAAATACAAATATGCATGGATGATGCATTTACGTGCATGTGTTGTCATAACGTACACACAATGCGTCAAATAACATTGCTGATCGAAAACCGTGCTCAAATTACAGTATTTATGCAGATTTGGAGAATGACTATTGGGTTCGAGTTGTATTTCTTTTGCCACCTTACGTGATGATCACAACACCTGATGACTGTACAGTGTACAGTCTATGTAAAATTAACTAGTCATACACGCTTTATTGTGTACTTGGCTACAGGACCGAAGGCTACATCAATGCGTACAGGCTGAGAAAGGCCAACATACTTATTTTTACAACGAATGTAGCTTTCAAATTCCGGGTCGTTTCCCACGTAATTTTGATTGTATGCGACTTTTCTCGTTGGGACCATTCATAAGAGTTGCAGATTGATACAGTTTTCTTCATTAGTACTCGAGATACCACAATAGCCCACGCTATAAAAACTGAAACTTTTAGGGTTCGGTGCGACTCCTGGAAAAAAGCACAATGCTAAGACATGGTGCTAGTAGACTCCAAATTGCTCAAATAATGGGATAGCTTGTCGAAACTAAAACTTTTCACACTTTTCGAAAAGTGAACATACCTACCTCACATTACGTGACCTTGCTCTTGACTTTTAGATCCGGACATGCTGGAAGACCCAGCAGCTCGGTGTCTGACCATGAATCCCGTTGGACAGCAGTGAAATACTCCAAACCGATTGAAAGTGTGTCGTTTTATCTGGTAAAAACGCAAAGGATTTATAGGAAAGCTTAGGAAGTGCAATATAACACAAAACACATTTCAATTAAATTTGCACAGTTTTCGAGAGAGAACATCTCCAATTGTGTTCCGATTGGTCGATTTTTCGGGGATGGTCTGAATGCTAGGTGGAGACTCTGTTGGATGCATTGAAGTCAGGGGCGTGATTCCTGTACCCCTTTGCTTAAAACACGTTTGCTTAAAACATGCATTAGACGCTATGAACCCGAACAGCAACTTTGATCCCCATTCAAAGTTCGACCAGGTCACTCCTGCTGCATTATCACCCATCCCCCCTCAGATTTGTAATGTTCAGGAGGGGTTGTACATCAGGAAGAAAAAAATATCAAGCAGCCTTTCCTCCCAACTGCGAGATGTACCGCTGCCGAACTCACCGTCTCTCGACTCCACCTGCTGCCGCATAGAGCCGTCCTCCAGCCTCTCGGCGATGCCGCACGTCATGTTCACCATCCTGCCGGCGATCTGGTGGGACGGCAGCGCGGTCGTCGCCGCCGTCAGCACGAACTGCGGCAGCGTGTCCAGCAGGCCCGCGCCCAGAGCCCGACCGCCGCCAGCGGCCAGCTGCATCGCGATGATAGCGCCGATGAGCGCCGCCAGGGCGGCGCCACCGGCAGCCAGAGCGAGGATGTTGTACGCACTGCAGTCGCAGCTGGAATAGCCCCCGCCGTAGCCGCCACCGCCACTGCCGTAGCTGCCCCCACCCCCGCCGTAGCCGCCCCCACCGTACCCGCCCCCACCCCCACCGTACCCGCCACCGCCCCCACCGTAGCCGCCCCCGCCATATCCGCCGTAGGAGCCTCCGCTGTGGGAGCCGTATCCGCCGTAGCCGTCGCCGCCGTAGCCGCCGTCACCGCGGCCAGCATACGCGCCTCCGCCGTAGCCTCCGCCTGAGTGGCCGTAGCCTGCGTCCCTGCCGAGTACGCCGGCGCCGCCGCCGCCGTAGCCGCCGTAGCCGGCGCCGCCGTAGTACGACGCGTCCGAGAACTGCGGCGCGTCGCGGCGCAGCGTCTTGGCCACCGACGAGGCCGGCTGGACGGACGGCGCCGCCTTGTGGGCGGCGGCGCGAGGCGGCGGCGCGGGAGACGCCGGGCGGCCGCCGGAGGCGTCGCCGCCGGCAAGCAGCGTCAGCACGCAGATGGTGACGACGCCGCGCATGCTGCAGTGCGTGCTGTTGCCGTTGCTGTTGTCGCCGACGCTGGTGCGGTGATGCTGCCGTAGTCGGCTCCGGACGTGGCTGCACAGTGGTTGCGTTGGGTTTGAGTTGGTCGAGAACAGGAAGCCACCGGGCAGTTCTGGCTACTGGATAATATTGCGCGATAGGGTAGGCTGCTCTCAGGGTATCAAGCGTACCGATCCCATACAGTGCAGACTCTCAGTAGCACACAATGTCCCGGGCTTAAGTCTTCAGAGGTCAAACGCCTGCAAAGAATGGAAGTACAGCACTTCGGAGCTCAATAGTTTTACATTGTTCAAACTTCAGACCACAATAAACATCAAAGTTCGGTGCAAGAACTTGTAGAACAACGTTCGGAGTTAGAGAGCAGCCGAGATGGCTACAAAGTAGCCCAAATCACCAGCTGTACATCGCAAAGTTGCCAGTTCAACGCTGCCACGGTAGCAGCGCGCAGCCTACGAAGCAGGTCTCAGGCTGAGCGGCATATTTCAGCCCACGAGACAGGTCACAGTCAGCCTGTACGGTTAGCGTCACATCCGCCAAGCTCGTGTGTAGCACGGAGGGCCGGCTAGCACGTAGCGATCCGAACCGGCCGCACGGAAGAGGCAGCGGATCCACCGGCGGTCAGCGCAGAGCTCGAGACGCGACTGTAGCTCGTCCACACCCCCGCCTCGCTCCAAACCCAGCCGAGGGACCAGGCCGTGGCTACTAACGAGTCCGCCGACCGGCCAGTGCAGAGCTCGAGACACGACTGTCGCTCGTCCACACCTCCGCCTCGCTCCAAACCCAGCCGAGGACCAGGCCGTGGACACTAGGGCCGCTTTACGGTCGGCTCGGCGGCGATTTTCGCCTCTGTTGGCGTGGCCGTCGTGCTCTCCGCCGCTCCATTGACCCGTGAGGTGGGCACAGTCACTGTCACGTGGTCGGCGCCGGCTGCAAGTCAGCGGGTCACGTGACCATGGAGGCTGGCAGAGAGATGGCGGCCGGAGCGGGACGAAGCTTTGAAGGAGGCTCACGAAGAGTTGTGAGGGTTTTTGAAGGAGACTCACGAAGAGTTGTGAGGGTTCTTTGAAGGAGGCTCACGAAGAGTTGTGAGGGTTCTTTGAAGGAGGCTCACGAAGAGTTGTGAGGGTTTTTGAAGGAGACTCACGAAGAGTTGTGAGGGTTCTTTGAAGGAGGCTCACGAAGAGTTGTGAGGGTTCTTTGAAGGAGGCTCACGAAGAGTTGTGTGGGTTCTGTGCGAATCTGAGGAGACAGCGTATCGCTGTCGTATTAAACCTGTCGGTGCTTCTCACCGGTAGTTTTACGTCGGACAGGGGTCACTGACCCCTGTCCAGGGGTTGCTTACCCCTGTAATGGGACAGCGCTGCGTCGTAACTGTGGGGCGCATCGCTGTCCTATTAAGACTGTCGGTGCTTCTCACCGGTAGTTGTATGTCGGACAGGGGACAGAGTGATGTGTCGTAACCGTGAAGTGTATCGAAGCTCTTCGTCCCGCCGAAAACACCAAATGCAACACATCTTGTCCGCTGTCGTGAGTTTCCATCCTATATCTTCACTGGACAAGAGAAACAGGCATTCCACCCTGGGTACCTTCCCCTTACCTGGCTGGATGAGAGCCAGACATTTCGCCCTGGGAACCAATTTACCCAACCTGGCTGGAAGAGCTAGACATTTTACCGTGGGAACATCTCCCCAACCTGGCTGGAAGAGCTAAACACTTCACCGTGGGGACATCTCACCTAACCGGAGTGGAAGAGCTGGGCATTCCACCCTGAAGACATTTCCCTAGCCTGGCTGGCAAGCGTATGCATGTGCAGATGCATAGGCATATGGATTAACACCATTAACACCATTAACACCAGCATTAACAACCGCCTCATTCACACGATAACCCGATGCTAGGCCACCGTGGCCATCGATTGCCTGCACCTGGTTTTCCCGACGGAACCTTCAACCTCAAAGGCCGTCGGAGGTACGGAGGTAGTCTCACGACGATGTTCAGCGTCCACGGTAGAGTTCCACGGTCCACGGCAGAGTTGCACGGTCCACGGTAGAGTTCCACGGTCCACGGTAGAGTTCCACGGTCCACGGTAGAGTTCAATGGCATGGCCACCACTGAAAGTGGTGTGGTGTGGTGTGGTGCGGTGTGGTGTAGTCACCACTGACAGTGGCACGGTGTGGTGTGGTGTGGTGTAGTTACTACTGACAGTGGTGCGGTGTGGTGTGGTGTGGTGTGGTGTGGTGTGGTGTAGTTACTACTGACCTACTATGACAGTGACAGTGGTCGGTGTGGTGTGGTGTGGTGTAGTTCCTACTGACAGTGGTGTGGTGTGGTGTGGTGTGGTGTGGTGTGGTGTGGTGTAGTTACTACTGACAGTGGTGTGGTGTGGTGTGGTGTGGTGTGGTGTGGTGTGGTGTAGTTACTACTGACAGTGGTGTGGTGTGGTGTGGTGTGGTGTAGTTACTACTGACAGTGGTGTGGTGTGGTGTGGTGTGGTGTGGTGTGGTGTGGTGTGGTGTGGTGTGGTGTGGTGTGGTGTGGTGTGGTGTGGTGTGGTGTGGTGTGGTGTGGTGTGGTGTGGTGTAGTTCCTACTGACAGTGGTGTGGTGTGGTGTGGTGTGGTGTGGTGTGATGTGGTGTGGTGTGGTGTGGTGTGGTGTGGTGTGGTGTGATGTGGTGTGGTGTGGTGTGGTGTGGTGTAGTTACTACTGACAGTAGTGTGGTGTGGTGTGGTGTAGTTACTACTGACAGTAGTGTGGTGTGGTGTGGTGTAGTTACTAGTGTGGTGTGGTGTGGTGTAGTTCCTCTGACAGTAGTGTGGTGTGGTGTGGTATGGTGTGGTGTGGTGTGGTGTGGTGTGGTGTGGTGTGGTGTGTGTGGTGTGGTGTGGTGTGGTGTGAGTTCCGGTGTGGTGTGGTGTGGTGTGTGTGGTGTGGTGTGGTGGGTGTGGTGTGGTGTGGTGTGGTGTGGTGTGGTGTGATGTGGTGTGATGTGGTGTGATGTGGTGTGGTGTGGTGTGGTGTGGTGTGGTGTGGTGTGGTGTGGTGTAGTTACTACTGACAGTAGTGTGGTGTGGTGTGGTGTGGTGTGGTGTGGTGTGGTGTGGTGTGGTGTGGTGTGGTGTGGTGTGGTGTGGTGTGGTGTGGTGTGGTGTGGTGTGGTGTGGTGTGGTGTGGTGTGGTATGGTGTGGTATGGTGTGGTGTGGTATGGTGTGGTGTGGTGTGGTGTGGTGCGGTGTGGCTAGTATTCTGCTAGAGTGTGAACGGTATGAAGACATCCGAAGCTCATTTCGCTGTCCAGACCTGGTAAGCACTGCTCAGCATCACTATCCACTACATTTATTCACAATATAGGAATCCGCACATTTGTACATCCACGATGACACAAGAAATTCCAACATATACGATACGATAGAAATACATCAAAATATAATATCCAATGCGCATATTACGACGCAAACTTCACAAAGGAAAGCGGCCACGCATGTTTGTTGAACATCGACAAACTTGGTGCTCCATGAAAACCGGCACTTGCAAAATTTAAGAAATGACATTCACTACACAAAATGTAGAGGACCTCCCCGTAATTCGCATGGATCGGAGAAGCGCAACGAATGCTCTGACACGCTGCATTTGTATACCCCCGATGTCAGCCGCCGTGGTCGCGTGGTGTGCCCTCACACCTGCGGAAGGTTTTGTGGAGGCGGACTGGGGCTGGAGCTCTGAAATAAACCAGGTCCCCATCAGTCACCACCATTCGTCAGTCTCATCAGCCACCCAGTGGTGGCACTGATCCTTGCTGAGTTTGTAGAGGCGTATCGTCGGCTCTAGCGCTTCCGCTGGCTGTGGTAATGATGCCTCGTGTGGCTGCTGCAAGCATTCCTTGTCATTTTGGATGTCAGTGTGAACACATCAATGGTACTGACAAGAATATCAGCTGTTCTATGGTACTGACAAGCACATCAGCTGGTCTATGGTACTGACAAGCATATCAGCTGATCTATGATGGTGACAACCATATCAGCTGGTCTATGGTACTGACAAGCATATCAGCTGGTCTATGGTACTGACAAGCATGTCGGCTGGTCTATGATACTGACAACCATATCAGCTGATCTATGGTACTGACAACCATATCAGCTGGTCTATGGTACTGACAAGCATATCAGCTGATCTATAGTACTGACAACCATATCAGCTGGTCTATGGTACTGACAAGCATGTCGGCTGGTATATGATACTGACACCCATATCAGCTGATCTATGGTACTGACAAACATGTCGGCTGGTATATGATACTGACAACCATATCAGCTGATCTATGGTACTGACAAGCATGTCGGCTGGTCTATGGTACTGACAAGCATATCGGCTGGTCTATGGTACTGACAACCATATCAGCTGATCTATGGTACTGACAACCATATCAGCTGATCTATGGTACTGACAAGCTTATCGGCTGGTCTATGGTACTGGCAACCATATCAGCTGGTCTATGGTACTGACAAGCATATCAGCTGGTCTATGGTACTGACAAGCATATCAGCTGGTCTATGGTACTGACAAGCATATCAGCTGCTCTATGGTTCTGACAACCATATCAACTGGTCTATGGTACTGACAAGCATATCAGCTGATCTATGGTACTGATAAGAACATCAGCTGGTCTATGGTACTGACAAGCATATCAGCTGGTCTAGTACTGACAAGAATATCAGCTGGTCCATGGTACTGACAACCATGTTGGCTGGTCTATGGTACTGACAAGCATATCGGCTGGTCTATGATACTGACAACCGTATCAGCTGATCTATGGTACTGACAAGCATGTCGGCTGGTCTATGGTACTGACAACCATATCAGCTGGTCTATGGTACTGACAACCATATCGGCTGGTCTATGGTACTGACAACCATATCAGCTGGTCTATGGTACTGACAAGCATATCAGCTGATCTATGGTACTGACAAGCATATCGGCTGGTCTATGGTACTGACAAGCATATCAGCTGGTCTATGGTACTGACAAGCATATCAGCTGGTCTATGGTACTGACAACAATATCAGCTGGTCTATAAAAAAAATATTTTTTATTAAAAAAAACAATTTCAGGTGGTCTATGGTACTGACAAGCATATCAGCTGGTCTATGGTACTGACAACAATATCAGCTGGTCTATGATACTGACAAGCATATCAGCTGGTCTATGATACTGACAAGCATATCAGCTGGTCTATGGTACTGACAAGCATATAAGCTGGCATATGGTACTGTCAACAATATCAGCTGGTCCATGGTACTGACAAGCATATCAGCTGGTCTATGATATCATGGAAGTACCAAGGCATCATATTTCTTTCTTCTTTCTAGAAGAAGAAAGTTTTTTCCTAGAAGACAATCACTAAGTTCGCAAATCGAAGATCCGATGGTCAAAACCACCAGCCGTGAATGTCCCTGTGTTGACCAGGCCGATTATTAAATAATTCGGCGACACTCGAACAAACGTTTTGAGCGTTTCTCCAAGGTAAGCACCATACTTCCTCTTCAAGTTCGTGCCTTCAAACCACCAGGCACCCATGACGGACAACGATCCAATCGGGCGGCTCGCTCACCTCTGCTCTAAGCTACATCTTACCGCGTCGACTGTCCACTGGACAGTCGACGCGACACGACACGACACGACACGACACGACTGGACAGTGTCCAGTGTCCAGTCGTGTCTGACCCGGCCGCGCGCACAAGACGGTGTCAGTCGTGACAGGGCGTTGGCCCACCGGGCCAACACACTGGCCTGTCACTGGCCGGCATCACCTATTGCACCACACCGCGGAGGGAGGGGTCCGGTCGTAGCACTCCGACCAGCCCCCTGCCCTACATGTACAATGGTGACGCCTCATGTAGCGGTGGAATGCCACAGTGCACATGGAAACAACAGGAGACGGTCGGCCGGCCGCTGCCGCGCCGCAACTGACCAAGCATAACATTCGTCGCAGCCGTGGCTCGAGGCGTTAACTGCGACGTCAGCGGGCCGGCAGGTGCCGGCAGAATGTCTGGGATCCGCTCGGAGCTCGGGTCCCAGGATTCGTGGGAGCAGCCGAGATTAGGTTGCCGAACGCATTCGAAAAAGGGGTCCGAAGTTGACTTCGTTACATTCCGCCTCTGTCTGCTCCAGTTTATGTATGCTTAGTTGAACGTCAGTTGTCCTGGGAACAGTTGGTACTCTCTACCACAGATGCCCGCACATGACAAATTGCATTAATGTCAAATGCAAAATTTACAAGTTTTACAACAAAAAGCAAGGGAATTCAGGCTCCTGGACAGTGTCTGAAATTGAAGAAGTTTATTTTGGGTTAAATCTAACAATTGTAGCTACACATAGTATCAAGCTACAGCCTCATCCTACCAAAGCGAAAAAAATAATCTGACCTATCATCAAGTCAAAGCTTGTTTGCTACGAAATCTACCGCTATCCATTGGATAAATCGTGAAGCGAGGGATACAAGAAAATCTTCCAAAGTTATTCAAATTTAAGCGTTTGATAGTTCGAAGAAAAGGTGTCAAATAATAAAAGAGATTCATCCAATGGGATAACTTCCTTAGCCTAATTAATTATCATGGAATTTCTCGTGTTTGGTCAAGTATAAAAATGACGTTCCGCCAAGACCACAGACAATGCCGGAGTATCTTTGTGTCAAAGCGACTGATAACTGATAAGATGTTGTTGACGAGTGTCTGAATGAACACTAAAAGATCAACCCTGGTCGATGTGCTCTAAAACTGAAATACAAGCAACCGGCTTGTGTTTGATTGGTAAGCAGCGGTGCTGCCATCGGCTACTTCTCGGAATCCCTGGCGACATGTAGCATATTGTTTTACGGTCGCAATGCTAGTGACAGTACCGTCAATTCTCCACTTGTATGCACCGGTAACAATATGTGAAATCATTCAGTGGAATGAGCTTAATTTAACAGCGAATTGTGTGCTGTTGGAAACGAGGGAAATACACACGGGCACAAGTCGACGAATTGCATGTCTTACCGTATTTCCACCTGCTTGCATCGATGCACTTATTTGCCATGATCATGTTGTCATGGCCATGCTGTCATGTCATGTTGTCATGGCCATGCTGTCATGATCATGCTGTCATGATCATGCTGTCATGATCATGTTGTCATGATCATGCTGTCATGATCATGCTGTCATGATCATGATATCATGATCATGCTGTCATGATCATGCTGTCATGATCATGATGTCATGATCATGCTGTCATGATCATGCTGTCATGATCATGCTGTCATGATCATGATGTCATGATCAGGCTGTCATGCCATGCTGTCATGTGCCATTTCGTCAGCTGTCATGCTATCAGACGCCATGCTGTCACACCCGAGTAACAGCCCGGTGTTGTGCGCAGGCGACGGACATATGCGCTGGCTGCTCTTGTCGGTAGTTGAGCTGCTCAGAGCCGTGTCTGTGCTCAAGAGCAGATATGAAACCGGCGGTGGTTTAAGTCGAGTCGTGCCTTGTTGTTTGTTCGTTAAGTCGTAGTCTTGTTTGTGTCTTGGTGACAAGAATGCCACACTAAAGCGGATATCTTCCGTGCATGAACTAAGAGGTGTCGGCGCTCGTGACTTGAATGGAGGAGGGGCACGCACGCCTGGTGGCTACATTTTGACTTCAGATAGTCTGGTCTGGAGATGGAACCCAAGCTTTTGTGAACCTCTGAGAATGACATTGCAGAACAAAACAGAACAGAACAGAACATGTCAGACAGCCCAGCAGTCAGCACGACACCCGGCACGCTGCACATTTTCCGCTCAGGCTGTACGGACTGCGCGGCCGGGCGATGTTGAACCAGCGGAGCATGCGGACCAGTAACCTGATTCTTGTGGTGACTCCACCTCGTCGAGGATGACGCCAAGCCTAACACTATGGCACCCAAAGCGGAAAAACAGAATGACTACATGTGCAAGTCGTTTAACATGTAAAGGGAGTCGATTCTTCTGGCTTTTCGTCGAGTCGATTGAGTGCGGGTGAAAACAATTATTGGAACTGTATTGGCATCAAACCAGTTGCATTTCAGTTTATCCCGGACCTCATATATCACGCACTCAATGCCACAGCCAGAGCAGCGAGCCAGCGGAAGAGATGTCTTGGACGTATTCCTTACATTTTATTCTGGTAATTTTTAGTTGATAGCATACAAACGTAGATGTGGGTAGTGTATCGGTTGTTCATCAGAAACACAAAAAGACGCATTGAACAGTGGACAAATAAGTCAAACAATGCCAACGCATCAGCGTAAGACAACCAAATTTCTGAAAATTGTTTGCTAAAATTATCGGTGCGCTTCCCTGAGTGACTGTTACGCAAAATGCACGCAAACAAAAAAAGCGAACACTTACAAGTCAAGCATTAGTCCCATATCACATCGGTGTAACATCATCGTAAAATCAGTGCAAGATGAAGTCATGTTCGTCATGTAGCGCCGACATATGGCCACTCGTTCGACTTCCCATTCCCCTCGTGTGCTATTCTGCACGTCATGCACGCGTGCACCAGCGCGTCCGCCTCATCTCCACGACATGCACGCGTTTGCACTACATCCGCAGTCATCCTTGGCGCGCAGCGGCTCCAAAACCAGCCACAACTAGGCTGCACTCATGAGCCATGGCCTCACGGTCCAGCGCTTTGCGGCAGCGAAGCGGAGGCGCCGGCCCAGGAAGTCGAGCGAGAAAACCGGCGAACTGCCGCGAAAACCGAGCGGTGAATCTCCGGTCGGGAGGCGCCCGCCGGTGGTTGTGCACGTGCGTGATGTTCGCACCGGTGCGTTTCAAGCATCAGTGCCACCAGGGACGATTGCGGGTCGGCCTACTCACGGGCGTCCGGAGCAGATCCAGCGTGGAGACGTGCGTCATTGAACCGGTGAAGGACGGCTTGGAGGCCCGACACACAGACTTTAATGGCGCGGTGATATGCGATGCAGATGGAACTGGAAATGCAAACATGATCAGGCAAGAACTCGACATGAGCGCAAAACAAACGTTAACGTGAGTGTGGTTTCACGCCCATATATATTTAAATATTTAACACGCTTTGACTGACTTACATCATTGCAAACGAAGCATAACAGCACAGGTTCACCGTCGGTGCACAGTTGGTATGTCCACTCATTTCAACCAACTTTGCTCCCTGGTATGTGACTCTGGACTGGTAAATTGTAGTTCTCTGGACTAGTCCATTGTAGTCCTCTGGACTACATCCAATACATTGACTTCCATGGGATCATAGCAAGCCATCAGAGCAAACATTTCTGACAGTAATTGAAGGTGGGATAAATACATGAAGGCAATGGGGTGGCCGGCACCGAATGGGTGCAGTGGGGGTGGGGGCGGGGTGGGGGGGGGGTGGGGGGGATAGCCGCCCATGGACGCCCATGTAAAAATGGAATTATTCGAGGAGGTCGAACCAACATTGAGGGGGGGGGGGAAATGCCCCTCAAAAGTATACAAATCGACACCCATGTAAAACGCACTGGTATACAGTATGCACGTGTGGTCCAATGGCATAACCCTGGTCTCGCCCACTCCTACCGCTCGAGCCAGCGCTAGTTATCAATAGGCATGGACGGGTCACGCAATGGGCAGACGTCGGCCAACAACACGTTTGAGAAGCTTCACCACAAGGCTGCTGAGCGCGCTAGTTATTGAAACGCATCGAGGGGTCACAGGTTATGATGGACATAATGACGGTGGCGGAGTTCCAATATACCCATCTACAAACTCACTTGGTTGTTTTTCCCCGACAAAGGGTCAATGACGCCAATGTACCATTATGAACTAAGCCTTTTTGATTTCTAGGGGTATGTAATCGTTCAGGAAGTTGCAACATTGGGGACGGCAGATGATAGCAGCTCACATAATGCGCGCCATACATAATTGACATATAAATCTGGAGAAAAAGACGCAGTTTTGGACTTCGGTCACAAGAGCAGCGTGTACAGCGACAATTTACTCTCCTCCCAGTCGTAACACACATCGGACTGTTAGAGAGCAGTGAAGTATCCGTACTGTGGAGATTCCATCGGTTTCCATAGAGTCTCCACGATGAAGGTCCATGGAGACCGGTAAGTTAATCGACAGTTGTTAGTGTTTGTACGCTTAACTATTTTTATTTCAACAGCATCATTAATAATGCATATTTGTTGTTGGACCACACCCCATGGTCCTGGTCAATAGTTTTGTTCGGGCACTATTTCGGATGTTTCCAAAACGAAGTGAAAACTTTGACCTCATCTTGCCGTTGACCTATGGGTCCAAATGTAAACCTTCGCACATCGTTACGACGCCAGGATGTTGCGAAGCATTATCATAGTAGATCTGCTGTTGTGCTTACACAAGTAACTATGGAGTGTGAAATGCATAGTTCTTTCGGGATTTTCACGCTTCAGTTGCCCTGGGAGGTAAGAAGAATCCTAAAGCATATAAGTTGAGAACCAATGAACAGAGCTCAGCACGTCAACTCACTGGCCTTTGTTTCGTGTTGCCAGCACTATATCTCAAATAAAAACATACGGCGGTCGCAGTAAACCTGTACGAGGGGTAGTGTACACGAACGAGTGTTACCTTATGGTGCATGTGAGTACCAGCGCCTGGCCTCAAACCCATCAACGAAACAACTTCCGACGTCACCAGCCACATCAACTCGACATATAAGCCACCTGAACTTTAAGTCGCCAATCACGTCGCTCGTTAAATGACGTCACGATCGGCCGGACGACGGCAGCCACTCCAGTCCCTGGGAATTGCTCATGAATTGTGGAGCATGGCCGAATGAATCGATGGTCGTAACGTACAGCTGCTTCCCGGCTGGTGGTGGTGTGTGTTTAACGTACAACTACGTACCGACTGGTGGCGGCTTGTGCTTAACGTACAGCTGCTTCCCGGCTGGTTGTGGCGGTGGTGGTTTGTGTTTAACCTCTCGCTGGCTTTCGATGTCCAGTTTCCGGCGACAACGCTTTGTAAATGCGAATCCTTGGGTAGACCCATTGACAACGGCAGTATTGGGTGTGGTGTTGAATCACACAACCATACAATCATACAGCCATACAGTCATACAGCCATACAGCCATACAGCCATACAGCCATACAGCCATACAACCATACAGCCACACCACCATACAGCCATATAGCCATACAACCATGCAGCCATACCACCATACAGCCATACAGCCATACCACCATACAGCGATACAACCATACAGCCATACGTCCATACAGCCATACAAGCATACAGCCATACCACCATACATCCATACAGCCATACAACCATACAGCCATACAGCCATACAGCCATACAGCCATACAACCATACAGCCATACAACCATACAGCCATACAACCATACAGCCATACACCATACAGCCATACGGCCATACAACCATGCAGCCATACCACCAAACAGCCATACAGCCGTACAATCATACAGAAATTCAGCCATACAATCATACCATAGCTTTGTTTGTATGCAGCCATACAACGCCTGCAAGAATGCACGAAGCTTTTCCAAGGCTCCGATGGTTCATCTGACAATATAAGCTGACACACGCCAGGTGAGGCTGACACAACCACACGCCAGGTGAGGCTGACACAACCACACGCCAGGTGAGGCTGACACAACCACACGGCAGGTGAGGCTGACACAACCACACGCCAGGTGAGGCTGACACAACCACACGCCAGGTGAGGCTGACACAACCACACGGCAGGTGAGGCTGACACAACCACACGCCAGGTGAGGCTGACACAACCACACGGCAGGTGAGGCTGACACAACCACACGGCAGGTGAGGCTGACACAACCACACGGCAGGTGAGGCTGACACAACCACACGGCAGGTGAGGCTGACACAACCACACGCCAGGTGAGGCTGACACAACCACACGGCAGGTGAGGCTGACACAACCACACGCCAGGTGAGGCTGACACAACCACACGGCAGGTGAGGCTGACACAACCACACGCCAGGTGAGGCTGACACAACCACACGCCAGGTGAGGCTGACACAACCACACGCCAGGTGAGGCTGACACAACCACACGGCAGGTGAGGCTGACACAACCACACGCCAGGTGAGGCTGACACAACCACACGCCAGGTGAGGCTGACACAACCACACGCAGGTGAGGCTGACACAACCACACGCCAGGTAGCTACACAACCACACGCAGGAGGCAGTGAGGCTGACACAACCACACGCCAGGTGAGGCTGACACAACCACACGCCAGGTGAGGCTGACACAACCACACGCCAGGTGAGGCTACACAACCACCGCCAGGTGAGGCTGACACAACCACACGCCAGGTGAGGCTGACACAACCATGCGCCAGGTGAGGCTGACACAACCACACGGCAGGTGAGGCTGACACAACCACACGCCAGGTGAGGCTGACACAACCACACGCCAGGTGAGGCTGACACAACCACACGGCAGGTGAGGCTGACACAACCACACGCCAGGTGAGGCTGACACAACCACACGGCAGGTGAGGTGACACAACCACACGGCCAGGTGAGGCTGACACAACCACACGGCAGGTGAGGCTGACACAACCACACGGCAGGTGAGGCTGACACAACCACACGCCAGGTGAGGCTGACACAACCACACGCCAGGTGAGGCTGACACAACCACACGCCAGGTGAGGCTGACACAACCATGCGCCAGGTGAGGCTGACACAACCACACGGCAGGTGAGGCTGACACAACCACACGCCAGGTGAGGCTGACACAACCACACGTCAGGTGAGGCTGACACAAACCACGCCAGGTGAGGCTGACACAACCACACGCCAGGTGAGGCTGACACAACCACACGCCAGGTGAGGCTGACACAACCACACGCCAGGTGAGGCTGACACAACCACACGGCAGGTGAGGCCACCCACGCAGGTGAGGCTGACACAACCACACGGCAGGTGAGGCTGACACAACCACACGGCAGGTGAGGCTGACACAACCATGCGCCAGGTGAGGCTGACACAACCACACGCCAGGTGAGGCTGACACAACCACACGGCAGGTGAGGCTGACACAACCACACGGCAGGTGAGGCTGACACAACCACACGGCAGGTGAGGCTGACACAACCACACGGCAGGTGAGGCTGACACAACCACACGGCAGGTGAGGCTGACACAACCACATGAGGCTGACACAACCACACGCAGGTGAGGCTGACACAACCACACGGCAGGTGAGGCTGACACAACCACACGCCAGGTGAGGCTGACACAACCACACGGCAGGTGAGGCTGACACAACCACACGCCAGGTGAGGCTGACACAACCACACGCCAGGTGAGGCTGACACAACCACACGCCAGGTGAGGCAAGAAGAGGGGGGGGGCAAGAAGTATATCTTCACCTTGATCGTGGGCATGCCGTACATCGCTAGATTGGTCGTTCAGTTCCGTGCAGCACGTTATTCAGAAGCAAAGAGCTCTGTATTGAATTGCCCACTTCGGGGCCTATTCCAATACATAAAGCAAGTTGACACGGTGCGGCTGACTTTCCAGGCGACAGCTACTTCAGATTCGGTACAAGTTCAGCATTAGCCCAGAATAACTTGGCGTCGCCTTTGCTGATAGTTAGACCATCAACCCTTGATTAGTCCTACACCTGACATCGTACTGACGAGTTTCTCATCCAGCCGCAACTGACACCTGGACGGAGAACCTCCAGCAGGCTGTGTGGCACACTCACCAACAGGTCAGACTACTTGTCACGTGTGGCTAAATTGTGTCCTCGCAAAAAACAACATTGATGTTTGTTCTTCCAAACATAATTATTACATTACTATGTGCAACCACGATGTCGGTTTCCTGATTATAAAGGGGGTTTCGACACCTTCAATGTTGGCTTTCTTCCCCTAATAAGCTTCAGAGAATCAATGCACCTGTATGAACTATATACATATATATATATATATATATTTATATATATATATATATATGTATATATATATATATATATATATATATATATATATATATATATATATATATATATATATATATATATATATGTATATATATATATGTATATATATATATATATATATATATATATATATATGTATATATATATATATATATATATATATATATATATATATATATATATATATATATATATATATATATATACATATAGATGCATAAATACGCATCAATGTAGATTCAGATAATACATATCCATGTACTGTTTACAAATAATACATATACATGTAAGCAATGTTGAGGTGGTGCTGGCTGGTGACGGCGCCTGGTGCCGGCTCACTCACCTGCCCCGGGCACGTTGGTGCCGGCTCACTCACCTGCCCCGGGCACGTTGGGCAGACACACACCGGGCTTGGCTCGTGCCTCGATGGCGCGCCTCTGGTTCAGCGCCCTCTCCACGGCAGCCAGACGTGGCGACATCTGTCGAACAACGCCAACCTCTGAGACTGAGACTGGGACTGGGACTGGGACTGGGACTGGGACTGGGACTGGGACTGGGACTGGGACTGGGACTGGGACTGGGACTGGGACTGGGACTGGGACTGGGACTGGGACTGGGACTGGGACTGGGACTGGGACTGGGACTGGGACTGGGACTGGGACTGGGACTGGGACTGGGACTGGGACTGGGACTGGGACTGGGACTGGGACTGGGACTGGGACTGGGACTGGGACTGGGACTGGGACTGGGACTGGGACTGGGACTGGGACTGGGA
>JAOTOM010004062.1:0-95000 GCA_034440615.1 Ashinkailepas kermadecensis | reverse complement strand
ACCATCAGTGCTATTTATATGAGGTAGCCCCGGAACCATGCACAGAATCGCTTTGAAATTTGGCACACCTTTCATCCAACGCCTTTGTGAAGATTGTGACGAAACATTATATTCTAGATTATTTTCTGTACATACCACCTACATGTCGTCACATGTGCTTTAGCGGTATTGCCCTGCCTCCCTTGCGGTATTCCCCCGTGCCTGACCACGCACAACATGTCCGGCATCCACGTACCTGTTGAATCCCGGAATGCCCGGGATGCTCGGGATTCCCCAGCCGGCAAGCGGGTCCTTGACCCAACCGTGGCCGAGAGTCGCCGGCGGCGGGGGCGGGGCGTCGACGCTCATTGGCGGCACCTGGTGCGGGGGCGTGTCTTGCGGGTCGGCTCGACTCTCGAGCCCGGCTGGCTCTTGTTGGTGAGAGCCCTCACGACGCTGGGAGGCGGCCAGGCGAGTCACAGATATCCGCGCTTGACTATGCCTGCGCGGAGCAACAAACACGCTTCAGATAGCTGATCGGGTTCACCGCATGAATGGATGCCGGGGCTATGAATTCCGCAATATTTGTGACATTAAGCATAGACATTGAGTGTAGGCAATTACCAGTGAATGGTTAATGCAACCCACCACATGCTCTCATTGTGGAATCCCTGCTCGGGTCAGTCAACACATTGAGTGAGTTTCGTAGATAATGTTGTTTCGCATGTAAACTGTGCAACATTTGCATCGTTTGAACCGAGTCGATGTCTATGCTAAGTCATCGGCTAAGTCATGGCCGTTTATGCCTGTGTATAGATGAATGTTGTCATCATAACATGATGATGACGCAGCAAAAGAAAAAAGTCAAGACATAAATCGTGGATTTCGCAATCACCACAGGAGTTAACGATTCTGGATCCTGGGTTCTGCGTCCTGGCTGCTGGGTTCGGGGTTCTGGATTCTGAACCCTGGATTCTGGATTCTTTATCCTGGATTCTCGGGTTTTAGACTCCGGGTCCTGGGTTCTGGGCTCTGGGTTCCGGGTCCTGGGTCCTGGATCCTGAGTTCTGGGTTCAGGGTTCTGGGTTCTGGGTTCTGGGTTCTGGGCTCTGGGTTCTGGGTTCTGGGTCCCGGGCTCCATCCGTTCCCGGAGTTTAAAATTACAATGAAGGATCATACCCTGAGGTGACATGGCTCGTCTGACTTATATCTCGGACGTTCTATTGGATGCCATGTGGACACATTTCGGTACAGACCTGTATGGCGAGGCCTTCAAAGTGTCGTGGACTTCTTTTTCTTTCTTGGCTTCGCTTCCGCACTGGTTTTCTTTGTTTGGAGTTAGCTTGTTGCTCTTTCGCTTCTTGCCTATAAAGAGGCTGCCAAACTTTCGACCCAGCGAGTTTGATGAAAACTCCTGAAACATATTGTATTGTAGTTGCCGTATATTTCAAGCGCACAGAAGTTATCGACAGGAGGAAATTTACACCTCGCAAAAGGGAGCTCAAGCGCCCGGACAATGACAGGCTGGGATGGAGTGTTGCTCGGTACGTTGGTACCCGGAAACACACAGCACATATGGCGGGCTGGGGTGTAGTGTTGCTCGGTACGTTGGTACCCGGAAACACACAGCACATATGGCGGGCTGGGGTGTAGTGTTGCTCGGTATATTTGTACCCGGAAACACACAGCACATATGGCGGGCTGGGGTGTAGTGTTGCTCGGTACGTTGGTACCCGGAAACACACAGCACATATGGCGGGCTGGGGTGTAGTGTTGCTCGGTACATTTGTACCCGGAAACACACAGCACATATGGCGGGCTGGGGTGTAGTGTTGCTCGGTACATTGCTACCCGGTAATACACAGCACATATGGCGGGCTGGGGGTAACCGTAATTTGAACACACAGCACATATGGCGGGCTGGGGTGTAGTGTTGCTCGGTACATTGCTACCCGGTAATACACAGCGAATGACGTTCATCCTTTGCTACCCCCATGCATCGATATATCTCATGTATATTATACTGTCAGCCGACATATCATATCACATGCAGAGAGGTGCTATCACCGGCTGGGTAAAGTGACAAAACACCTGTCTGGCCAGTCACTTGGGCCTGATCCTCCTGGACCCCTCGTGCCTGATGTCTATGCCTGCGTGGTATGCAGGCTAGTTATACTCATGTTGAGAACATGTCGAAATATCAGATGTGGATACGGTAAAGGAAAACAATTCCGGGTGTGTGCGTCACTCATCGGTGCACCTTCACTAGAAATGCGCAACATGCCCCACGACCTGTACAAATGAACAGCATGGCCCACGGACTGTTGAAGTGCACAACACGCCCACCGCTGTACAAATACACAACACGCCCAACACTACGCAAATGCACAACACGCCCAACGCTGTGCAAATAAACAACACGCCAACGAACTTTTGAAGTGCACAATACGTACAACACTGTGCAAATTCACAACACGCCCAACGCTGTACAAATGCACAACATACCCACGAGCTGTTCAAATCTTAAAGCAGACAAAAAGTCGTGACCACAATGAGGTTCGAACCCGAGTAATGTCCGAGGTGAGTCGGCAGCGGGAGCTCACCTGTTGGATTTTGCGCCTCATTTCGGGCACGAAGCGCTGCGGGAACTGGTCGTGCGTGAAGTAGGCGTGCTGCAGCAGCTCGCGGCAGCTGGGCCGGTGCACGGGATCCATTTCCAGACAGTCCTGCGCATGGTCCGGCCGTTAGTGATCGGTCTTGAACAGAAACGCTAAACCTACGGGTGGTGACCAGTGGCGTACTTAGGATTTGCGCTAAGGTAGGCTGGGGGTGGGGGGTGGGGATGGGGACAATAGGATTTGGAGGAGCCCACCTACCCCCCCCATTTTTTTTTTAAGTAACAGGATTTCGATCACAATTTTTAAAAGGGGCCCATTTTTTATATTCTTCAGCAAATAATTGGTCACCAGCTTAATTGTCCTGTGGAAGGGGCCCAATCTACTTCCATCCTTTCTGGGTGACCGGATTTCAACTCTAACTCTCCCCGTCCTGTTTGAAGGCTTCTCTTTGGCACCCCGGGATGAAGTACCGCACACTACGAAAATTACACCTGTACAAAGCACTTAATTGTGGATTTGTTAATCAAATTTAAGGCACTCCAGTTAATACCGCCCGGTCTCCAAAGAGCCAGCGTTCGCGCATTCGGCGCATTCCCCACACTTGGTACGATTCTCCGGTGTCTGCTAGGCTTCCAACGCTTTGTTAATTGTTGCGACATGATGGGCTTCCGCCATTTTTGAAGTGTGGAGTGCTTCGGAAGGGGTTCGCTAGGAAAAATATAATAATTCAATTGGTTGATTAGTTCTCTTCTTCCCAAATTTTCTGGTGGTGATGAAATCCGGATGCCCGCTTAGCTTTGATGCACCTCATTTCTTTTGTTAAATGTGCTTCCAGAGTAGCTACCGAACCGAGGCCCTAGTTAGATGTTCTGTTTTGGACCCGTTGCGTTTTGTCATCTACGGATGTGTTTTAGGGCTCCAGCTCATTTTTTTTTAGGTGCTCGGCACATTTTTGAGACCACAACTGTTTTTTAGGGTTTGTTGTTATTTTTGTGCATCGACGATATTTTTAGGTACCGGCGGGTTTTCAAAGACCCTGATGTGCTTGTTATTGAGTGCTGGGTCTTTTTGTTCCTTTTTAGGGATATGTCGCTTTGTGAGGGCGCAGCCTGTTTGTGCGACCCCCATGCGGTCTTATAACCCCGGTGTGCTTTGAGGGTATCGGGTGTTTTTTTTAGCTCCCAGTGTTTAGAACTGCATCGTATGTTTAAGGCCTCGCCAATTTTTGCGAGATTCGGTTTGCTTTGAAGGATCCGGTTCATTTTCGGCCCCCCGTTGTGCTCTTAAGATCCCGCTGTGTTTATTTGGAAGTCCTGATGCACATTCGTGGGACCCCAGCACGATTGTGGGGGCACTGGTATGTTTCTCTGTGTCACGGCGCGACTTTTCGGGTCCAGGCGCGTGGTTCCGGGGGATGGGGGTGTCCCGACGTCAGTTCTCTGGGCTCGACCCAACTCTTGTTGACTTCTTCTGAATTTTTCAAGTCCGAGTTCCGGCCTGATTTGTCGGCCTCCCGAGCGCCATAAATCGCTCCCCGATTTATCGAGCTATGTTTAGTTATTTTTCGAGACCACACTCCAGATTTGTGAAGGCAGAGTGGTATGTTTCGGATTCAGGAGCGATTTCCCTGGCTCTGACAGGTATTTTCGGAAACGTCACTCATTTTGGATGGCTCCGGCTTGTTTTTGCCGTGATCCGGTGGGATTTTTTTGGGACCACGTTGTGCTTATGTGGGGCCATCGACGCTAATTTTTGCGAGCAACGACGCGATATTGTGATGCCTCGACCAGAATTTGTTAGACTACCGACGGGAATTGTTGGGAATGCCGACGGGAAGACTTTCGAATATTCTTGAAAACGGAAATGTGCTGGCAAATGTTGCATCGTTCGAAACCATTCGTCAAATAGCTAATTGAATCGCAGTTCAACTCGGTCGCCCACTTAAGCCCCATTTGCGCCGTTTACGCACCAATCAAGCAAAGCCCGCTGCTTCACGACTGCTGATTGGAGCGGAGCTTATTTGGGTCGACGACAACGTCGCACGCGTCACTCAACGGCCGTAATACTTTGCAGCCGGAGGTCGACATCGACGACGCACCAAGTGTAAATCGATGCGGCGCCAAAGGCTCCCGATAGTAAACATTGGTGTAGGATTGCAGCACTACGTGGCGACTGCATAGCGCTTGGTTCCACAGCACACACTGCATTGCACCTAAACCTGATCGGAATTACGATATCCACAAGGTATGCCACTTGCAAGCGCTAAATCCGGCGGCTGTTGTCGTTTCGGCGCATGCGACGAATGTGGCGGATATGCTTGCACGTTGCTTTTTAATCCATTGGATAGCTACCCAATGGGCAGTGCTATCCAAGTTGCCGAATGGAAGGTATGCAGTTCATTGGCATCTCATCCGTAGAAATGCCATCAGCGAACCAATATTTTCACCAGGATGCTGATGTTTTATCAAATAAATAATGATACAAATCGAGTATTTTTACGCTTGCTTTGTAATCCCACAGCCCACTAGTTCTCCACACCAGCCCGGGTTATTTTGGCACGTGTTAATGTACATAATACTTTGGATGAAAGGCGCAGCCAGGATTCTCGGAAGGGGAACACGAGCAAACACAGATGACGAAGCAAAAGACGCTTTCGGCGCGAGAAACGCGCGGAAATATTTCTAGTTTTGCGTGGCGAAAATCTGATAATTTCTTCATTTGCTATGGTGTATTTTTTACCAGTGGGAGGGGGCACCATTTGGCTGCGCCCCTGCTTTGAATACGTAGGATTTACCAGCGACGGACCCGCGGGCGTGACCTCGCGTGACCTCGGGTGTGATGCTAATTTGATTGAACACTATCCGAACACCACCTTATTACGACCTATTTCTATATTCCTGCCAGGTCTCGCAGGTACAGCAGGAAGATATAGCGAAAGATATGCATAGATTGACAGCGGAAAGTGATTGTAATTTTGACAACAATTGCATTAACATATTTGCTGTCTTAACGACGCTGATGAAATCAGAAAAATTAAACATACACACACCAGTGGCCGCCAATGAGTGTGCCGGTATCTGTGGCGACTCCATTTCCCTCTACAAGCTCGACGTGTACTCTTGACGAGAGTACACGTCGAGTCAGGTGGTTGCCGTGGTAACCACCAGTCTCGTGAGTCAAGTCCAGCAGGCTGTCCCACGCTGCCGATTTTACTGTCAATTCGGTGGGGCTTGCATTATTTTGGGAGCTAATGTAATATGCTATCTAATATGTCAAGACAATGTTCAATTCAATAACTTTGAAATTAATCCATGTAATTTTCTTGATTTAATTACGATTAAAAAATTTGCCACGGCTTTATACTTCATTCGCTAGACCCCCCTATTCGCTGGATTACACTGGATCTGGATCATGGATCACAACATGAATCTGGAAACATGGAAGACGTCCCACATGTGTAACGGTGCGCCACACACACGACCAAGTGCTTAAGTGCTCCGAAATTGGCTTCAGTGATGCTCTCGACCTGACTAATGATACAATACAGATGGTAGATGCGGCATTTGACCTCAGGTCACCTGTATATCAGCGCTTGATCAGGTCAGTTACCGGTCCCAGTTACCGGAACCGGCCGAATGGTCGGGCGGGCAGCCCGGCGCAGTCGGCTTCACGAAGGAAGGGCTCAAGTACATGAGTGACATATGGGATCGGTTAGGTAAACAATGACGCAAACAGTCGTTTTCAGGATGTGTAGGAAGTAGCATGCGAAATGGTATTAATCGCGTGACAGTCATTTGCGTTTATGGCAACCTTCAATATGACCAAGTTTGGTATCATTGACCTGTCGTGAACTTGACCTGACTTGACCTCGGTGATCTAGCATGACCTTGAACCTATAAAGCATAACAATATACATCAAACAAGTCGCTAATATTGACAAGAACACTTCCTTTTTACCCGATATACGGAAGAACATCATCACCGATTTTCGCGGTCAGGCCCTGCGAAATGTTTTAATTTGGCGGCAACTCGATACATAATCGGCCGATTTTCGTTGCTCTTCCTTTGAACGACGCGCCGGACATTGTGAGGATGGAACCCAAAATAGCGTATTCGACCAGTACAATCTGGAGATAGTTCCGAAAAGCCTGAGGAATGTGCGGATTTAGCCACTCCCTCCGGTGCAAGGGTTAAGGTCACGGCCATGCCGCCGACCCACGCTTAAGCCGGGCCTGTATCAACGCACTTGACCCGGCGACTGACCTGCAGGAAGTCGAGCTGTAGCCGCGGCCAGGTGGAGAACTTGGTGTCGAACAGGGGCCTGCCCGAGGCGCTGAGATGCAGCCCAGACAGTGACGGACTGCGACTCAGCAGCTCCAGGTGCGCCTTGGACAGCGGACCTGCACGGCAGCCAACCACCCGACACTCAATACTCGACACTCAACACATGACACTCAGCACCACACACTCAACACTCAACACACGACACTCGACACTCAACACTCGACACTAGCACTCGACACTCGACACTCAACACTCGACACTCAACACTCGACACTCAACACTCGACACTCGACACTCGACACTCGACACTCAACACTCGACACTCAACACTCGACACTCAACACTCGACACTCAACACTCGACACTCAACACTCGACACTCAACACTCGACACTCAACACTCGACACTCAACACTCGACACTCAACACTCGACACTCAACACTCGACACTCAACACTCGACACTCGACACTCAACACTCGACACTCAACACTCGACACTCGACACTCAACACTCGACACTCAACACTCGACACTCAACACTCGACACTCAACACTCGACACTCAACACTCGACACTCGACCTCACTCTCCTGCACGAGTGTTGAGTGTTGACTCAACACTGGTGAAGGCGAGGCACCAACTGGTTACCGGCACGGTTTTACGCAGCTACGCAGACGTGCATAACTGCGCAAATTTGCGTACACATAGAACAAGTAATAGTCCAAGTAAATACACAAAGCTAATATTTGCATATGTGCAAATAATTACATCACGCGATATGTTTGATTATCATATCAAATAGCCAAGTGTAAGCATCAATTTCTGGGTGTGAAAATCATCCGTTAAACTGGACTTTGGCCAGCCGATAAGATTGGCAGGTAGGCTGCGAGAGGGGCCGACCGCCACCGGTGACGACGACGATCAGCTTGGCTCCCGGCCAGCACACACACGCCTCCACTTCCCCAGCAAGGTGAGTAATTCTCAGTTGCCGTCCAGCCGGTGCGCGAGATGAGTACCTACCCAAGTACCACGTGCCGTTGAGGATTGGACAGGTGGGGATTACAGCACAGCCATTCTCGCAAGTTAACATTCAAGGAGCATAATTTGGATGCCACTTTGCAGTTCATTCTTATTTCTTCTGGCAGCATTGAATGCGTTACCTCCAGGCGCTACGTTCTGGACGTACTTAGGACGTACCTAGGACGTACTTAGGACGTACTTAGGACGTAGTTATCATGTGGGCGTACTTAGTTTTGTTGTGGTGTTGGAATTTCTGTTTTAGTTTACTATTTTCTTAATGTCGCATGCTGAATCCACAAGTGAACTCGATGCTTCGTGCGACGACTGATCGTCTGTACTCATCATTGCAAGCATTTCGTTACGGGTGCCCTAAATATATTGCATCAACCGTGGAAAATACACCTTTCAATTGTCAGCACATTATCTTCGACTGCTTTACAGGAAAAAAATAGTATCCGACTTCGTCATTGCTGTGCATCAGTTTTAATATCCACATCTGTCCATTACTACCGAATGGCTTATCGATCCAGAGTTCGGTACACCGAATGGCCTGTGGATGGCTCGCCAGGGAGGAATTACAGTCATTACTGGCATTGGAACCCATACCCGGAAGGCATGTACTGATCATCGTTCGATATGGACCGCGAAGACGAAGCTCAGCGTCGGGACGACTGATCAATGTATGCGTTATAGCCGCCGGATTCGCTACGCATTCAGCGGCTATAACGTAAAACATTGCGGGCGAGGAGTAATCTACCCCCACTTATAGGCCTGGCTTTGACTGAAGGCACTGCAGACCTGGCCTAAAGTCTAGATACCTGGCCTGAATGCACTGGAGGCTTGGCCTGAAGGCTAGATGCTTGGCCTGAACGCTAGAAGCCTGGCCTGAAGGCACTGGAAGCAGATCCAGAAATCCAGATAGCACTAAAGCGCTGCGCTAAGTGCTTCCTGTGGGGAATTATTTTTAGAGGCGTGTCGGACCATGAAGGTCATGAATCAGTTGGCAAACATAGGAACTGCCAGGGTGCAAAGTCGGCCAGTCGCATGGTGTTTCAAGTCCCAAAGGCTTCGTCGGCGCGGTGGTGCGGCGGTCTGGCTCTGATACTGTGCCGCCAAGCGCATCTGAGCTGCGGTGCAGTCTACACGTCTATTCCTTCACACGATCAGGCGTGCTCTCCGATCTTGGTCCCAACGGACGATACGAGTTCGTCCACAACCGCCTGCACGCCTCGAGAATACTGTGCCGTCGCACATATTTATGCAGCAGACCAGGCGATCGGGGATTGAACTGTGAATCCTGGCCCGTTCAGGGGGTTTGGTAGCTGGCCCGGCTGGCTCAGCTGTCTCAAGAATCTTTAGACCTATAATGCATATGGATTTTGAGCCCAAGTATGAAACTTTGGATTCTAGTGGAACCCACCCAAAGGGCATTAGTGCTTGGTACCACATTCTGGAATAAGCTATGCTGCTCGAACTGATACCACGGAAGACAACCGAACATAACTTAAAAATGGGCTGAACACCAACCAGCCGAAAGCAACCAGAGGACCTGGCACCCGCTCTACTTACAATTTGCTCTGGTGTCAATAGTGCAGTGCTCCTCATTGCACTCATGACATATTTTAGCCTCAATTGTGGAAGACAAACCACCGCCGCCGAGACGCAGCACGAAGGCACGACCAAAGCCAGACCATGGGGTGGCCGAGTACCCGACCAAGATGGATTTCACTATGCCCGCTCGGTGCGCTTGTCAAACACTGCCTGGGTGCTGAAATGTTCCGTCAGAACGTGAAACGTACAGATGCTGATGCTGACAACACGTGCTAACAAGCGCACCGGACGGGGCAGAATCCGCCCATCTCTCCTGTTTTTAATCGACGATATCTCATAAACGGACAGCGATATTGTAATTAATTCACTGGACGTTGTGAACAATTGATTAGAGCATCCTGTGCACCATTATTTTGAAATCCGCTGGTAAACATAGCAACCACGGGATACAAATTCGACCGGCCTCTGAGCGTTTGAAGTCACAAAGGTTATGTCGGCTTGGTGACGCGGTGTGGCGGCCGATATCGACCTCACTTGACCCGGAAGTCCTCAGCCAATGTTCATCGAACGTATAGTTTATTAGTTTATTGAAGCTATCAAAGCTGATGGTTTATTACAGCCGTAATCTCTCCTCCAGATTTTGTGCTCGCAGCTTCAATAGTTTCCGGGATCTTAGTGTGGGCCGAATCTGCCTCCCCATCCGGTGCGCATGTTAAAGGCCTATCTGATGGGTCATTTGGAAGGCCGGACCGGGCTCCGCTCCGCAGTGCCTACTCACATTATCATACGCTTTCTGAGTTCAACTCGCCAGCGTCCGCTAACAACACCGTACACAGTAAATATGACCAGCTATACATTGGCACCCCCCGTGAACGGTCTCCAGCAACAAAGTCTGCGCTGCGTCCACCCAAGTCGGCACCGGTGCAGTTCCAAAAGTCGGCAACAGCCTGCTAAACCAGGCCGCAAACTGATGCCGACTGGTGTCACCATGGCAACCAAACAGTCATGACGGCGTGATCAAGGGCTGGCCGAAGCTCCGAGGTCACGAAGGTACGACGTGTTGATGATGTGTTAGCCGCCATGTGAAACTCGAACATGGATAAAAACGGAATACTCAACTATGCTGCTGAATATTGAATTGTACGATTTCCGCATTGGTCTACCTTTTGAACATAAATTGCGCAGCTCACACCGTCAAAAGCTCAGCACGATTAATTATTAAGGCATAATAACGACAAAACACTGTTCGTCGGCGTTCTCTTCGTGGTGAATGTCTGCCAACAATAGAATCGGGACAAATGTCTCCCAACAATAGAATTGGGACAAATGTCTGCCAACAATAGAATTGGGACAAATGTCTGCCAACAATAGTAATTGGAATAAATATCTGCCAACAATAGAATTGGGACAAATGTCTGCGAACAATAGAATTGGGGAAAATGTCTGCCAACAATAGTATCGGGACAAATGTCTGCCAACAATAGAATTGGAATAAATATCTGCCAACAATAGAATTGGGACAAATGTCTGCCAACAATAGAATTGGGACAAATGTCTGTGAACAATAGAATTGGGGCAAATGTCTGCCAACAATAGTATCGGGAGAAATGTCTGCCAACAACAGTATCCGAAGAAATGTCTGCCAACAATAGAATTGGGACAAATGTCTGTGAACAATAGAATTGGGGCAAATGTCTGCCAACAATAGTATCGGGACAAATGTCTGAGGTCCGGACCAACGGCTGCGATGTTGTTTGAGTCTGAGGTTAAATCTGGTTGTTTTATTACTGGGCTACACACCACGGATGGGCCTTTAGCACGCGCAGCGGATGGGAGAGGTGGGTTCGGCCTAAGCTATGATCTTGGAAGCTGCTGAAGCTACAAGCACAACATCTGGAGGGGAGATTACGGCTGCAATAAACTCTCAACAGTACACATTTGATGAACATAGGTCAAGGCCTTCCGGGTCAAATAAGGTCGAGATCGGCCACCACACCGCGCCACCACGTCACCGCGTCACTAAGCCGACAAAATCTGTGACTTCAAACGCTCTGATGCCGGTAGAATTTGCACCCGCGTGATTCCTATATTTACTCACGTATTTGAAAATGGTTTTCATAGGATGCTGCTGCTGTTTTTCATATCGTGCTGCTGAAGTTCCTAATGGTCCCCTACATGCACACTTTCCACAGTCATCCTCCATGTTTGTTGTTTGCTTGCTTTAAATTTGTTTTGCTTTCTTATTACTAGCTAAGTCTAGTTCTTGTCTGACCAAAATATAAAGCTAATTAGCGACTAACGTAACTGATCGGTGTGCGAACTTTCTAGCTGAAGGCACAATTGTGAAAACACTATCCTAGTTACAGAAACTAAGCCTAAACCACTTCTGCACTTGGAAAAATTAAAGGAAGCTATGCACTATATCGTATCAAAATATAAAAGTTACCAGCAACTAACGCAAACTGTTAAACATCAGCACACGGTTATTGAACACTTAGGCTAGCAACACTTCCACAAAATAAATAATAAACAATGCCTCTGCTTACAGAAACTAAGCTACACAAAACTAAGCTTCCAGTTATCATGTTGAGCCCAGACCCTTACCAGCTACGAACTCAACGTTTCAATAAGTAACTCTGAACTTAGATGTGCAACAGTAAAGTTGGTACCCATATAGAAACTGTTTGTGTGTGGCACAGATTTACTCTAGATAAATATTACTCTCTAAAATATGCAGGAGGATTATCCAAATGAAGCAAAGATAACCTTTCCGACTACAATAGTATGTACACAAGAATATAATTGGTCTCGCCCAACTAGTTTGTTCTAGTTCGAACCCTAAGTCAAAGGCCCGGATGTTAACCAGGATAAGAAGATTCATAAGGTTAAATTTAAACTTATTACATTAATCTACCACACAAAGAGAACACAAACGTATTCCTCTGTCGCTTTAACAAAAACCTAAGCCGCATGGCCACGTGCACCACCAGGCTGCATAGCGTCCACGTGGCCGCACCACCATCGATTATTCAAGAAGCCATGAATACCTAAGATAGTCGTGTATACCCAGTTAAACAATCTAACCTCACTTACTTAACCTAACTTGACAAAAGGACAAATTCTCCCTCCACTAACCCAACCGTGCCAAACCTTTTCCTCACCATTCTTCCCGCGTCACAGGAGCGCAAAAGGCACGTCCCGTGAGGCGCCAGGCGCAATGGTAATGCGGACATCGGGGTGGTCTCCAGCAAAAGAAAGAAAATAGGTAGGTTCCTGATGTCAGTCAAGAACTCTGAAATATGCGGCCGTGACAAACGCACCCGGATACGGCTTAGTAATGTGGCTCAGTGTGGTCACAAGGAATATATTTAATACTCATGATACTCTGCCCCCATAAAAAATGATGCGAAGTGCAGTTATTAAAGTTAGCTTGCATTCATATTTCAATTTCATTACCACTTACACTGATATGTTGCACATATTGCTACCTTGCGAATTGTCTTCTGAAACTATATTCGGGTATTCATACACAATAGGCGGCGGGCCGCCGGCGGCGGCGCCCGCGGCTCGCCGCCGACCAACCACCTTTGGTGATATGGCCGGCTACGGACCCATTCCCTAAACGTTAACGGGGCCCCAACATCAAAGTTACAGGTATATTTTCATATTTGAAACGACAAGAAATGTGCCTGGCATGATTTCGGCCACCATAAGAGTTGAGGCCGACAGCTTACCTCGATATTGTTCAATAACTATTCGCTGATGGGCGTTGAATTGAAATAATGCATATAATACCGTGCATTTTCCCTGCACAGTTTTGGCGTGGTAGAGCCAATGTTCCTTGGTGCTCATTACGGCTGGAACTTTCTCCTGCACCGTGACGCCGTTCGGCGGCTCTACGGGTCCTCCGGGCGGCTAATGTCGGCGATTGACGCGTGGAAAGCCATCCAGTAATATTAATAATGCCAACAGCGAGCCATCCCGTAATATTAATAATGCCAACAGCGAGCCATCCTTAATATTTATCCACCGTAATATAACCAAGCATCCGTAATATTAATAATGCCAACAGCGAGCCATCCCGTAATATTAATAATGCCAACAGCGAGCCATCCCGTAATATTAATAATGCCAACAGCGAGCCATCCCGTAATATTAATAATGCCAACAGCGAGCCATCCCGTAATATTAATAATGCCAACAGCTAAAACAGCTTTACGTCAAAATGTGAAAAATGACATGGTTAGATATCTGCAAAGAAATGTCGAGCACGGCATCAGAATGCAGCTGATTTTATGCCGGTTTGCTTCAGGCGGTTTATCAGGAGGTTATAAACTTCAGGAGGTTTATTTTTGGAAATTAATTCGCTAATGTCGGACAACTGATATACAATTTAAGTGAATACAATGTGATGATTGGGACAACAATCTTGAAATCAAGTACAAAATTACAGGTTTAAACCTTCATGGAAGCTATTCAAGATGATATCAAAGTATAGCACATTCGATTTTCGCCTAGTTAAGAACATAAATTATCAACACATTGTTTAGAAGCCGAATGGCACAATTTTAGTACAAAACACTGATTGCCAATTGATCCCATGTTACTTTGAGGGCAAAGTGACAGGGTGAAATGATTTGATTATAAAACGAACCACACCTGATAACAGAGCTTGTTTAAATGTTGTTCGAATGTGACACCATTGGGAATTACTTGCACTTTTTGTAGAAATTAGAATCTGGCATTAATCATATCAAGCGCCCACTCTGGTGGTGTTCCTTCACAAACCCGCCACCAGATCGGCGCCACCGGTAGCATGTCCGCTCATGGCGCCTAACATGGCCTAATGAGAGCAGAGCAGCGAGTGGCCAGCAGTATGTGGTAATTGATCCCATCTGTGACATGCAGGTTGTGGTAATGGATCCCACCTGTGACTTGCAGGATGTGGTACTGGATCCCACCTGTGACCTGCAGGATGTGGTACTGGATCCCACCTGTGACTTGCAGGATGTGGTACTGGATCCCACCTGTGACTTGCAGGATGTGGTACTGGATCCCACCTGTGACTTGCAGGATGTGGTACTGGATCCCACCTGTGACTTGCAGGATGTGGTACTGGATCCCACCTGTGACTTGCAGGATGTGGTAATGAATCCCACCTGTGACTTGCAGGATGTGGTACTGGATCCCACCTGTGACTTGCAGGATGTGGCAATGAATCCCACCTGTGACTTGCAGGATGTGGTAAAGCTGGTCGATGTCGCTGTCTCCGGGGAACAGTGGATCGCCAGTCAGCATTTCGGCGAACAGACAGCCAGACGCCCATACGTCCACCTCCCTGAGGGCAGGTCAGCCTCGTCAGCATCTGGCAGACAGACAGCCAGACGCCCAAACGTCCACCTGATCTTGGCCATCTTCGCCAGCAGGCAACAGTGTGACCACAGACAATGGTGTGACCACAGGCAACAGTGTGACCACAGGCAACAGTGTGACCACAGGCAACAGTGTGACCACAGGCAACAGTGTGACCACAGGCAACAGTGTGGCCACAGGCAACAGTGTGACCACAGGCAACAGTGTGACCACAGGCGACAGCATCCGGCGTGGAGGGTCGTGCACTTTTGGAAGCATAAGTTCAACATCAATGAACGACGTCAATATTTTCTGAGTTCCTTCACATTTAAACCTGCACTCGGCTGGCCTGGGGGAGGGCGTCCTTCGCCCGCCAAGAGGGGGTGGGGCGGATTTTCGCCACCCTCCAGGATCTCAGAAAATAAGGCGGAAAATCAACGGAAAAATAAAGGTACCGTCGGATGGCCAAGATATCCCAGAAGAAATATCCCAGAAATATCCCAGAAATATAAGAAATATCCCAGAAGAAAGCGCGACCAGAATAGTTGGTGTTGTACAAAACGTCGCGTCACTATGGGCACTTCTTACGTCACGGAGATGTCACTTTTGGTTGGCTGGTAGGATCTTTTTTCTCGTATATTTGGAATATTAGGTGCTTTAGAATCAGGAAGAAAATGAGCGTGGAAATGCTTTTTTGAAAAATATAAATGTTAATTTTCGAAACTTCCATGTTTCCAGAATGTTCAGCATTATAATGTCCCAAATTGCGCTCCACGTTCATTTTACGAATACGTAGATCACACACCAAAAGTATACATGAATTATATGTAGCTATCTAGAAACGTGCACGATTTGGAAGGAATGTGTGGTTTGAATGTGTGAAAAATATGGTTAGTAAGGCCCCTCCCCTAGAAAGAGGAATTTCCAACCCACCAAGGTTTCTTGAGTGCATGAAGCCTGCATCTAAGACGATAAGAAACGATCAGACGCTTGAGAGTATGCTTGACGTTTGTTAGTGGTTGGGATTCGTGTGTATTTGGTGATGTCAATGAAACGCCGATAATTCTGAGAAAAAAATATATTCAATAGGTAAAATGACGTTGAATGTAAGCACTTTCACACGAACAATAATTATATGAAGCGTTCACCTCTGGAGAACAATCAAGTATGGCATTCATCGATGCCAGCTAGAAGCAAATCAGCATGCAAATACCGGGATTTTGTGCCAAACACAACAAACTATTATGGGAGGGGCGCATGGGCTCCCTCCCGCCCTCACCCGTGGTTTCCCGTCTGCGCCTCCTGAAAGCTTGGAACAAATCATCTTGAAGCTTGATGGATTTTGTAGTATTCTTGTTTGCATAGCGCCTCAATTCCTAGCCCATTACTTATGTCAGGAGTGCCTCCAGGAGTCAGTTTGGACGGTATGTGCAGAATTGTTGCTTCAGATTTGTAACATCGTGACATCTCTTTCTTCTGCCGTCTGTATCTTCGAAATTATTCCACCATTCGTCGCCGAAAATCACATACAGTGTTGAAACGTCATCGACTACCTGACTTTGCAGTTTATGGATCGTCTGTTAATCATAGGCGCTTTCAGGGTGGATGAGAATGGGTAGAGGGTTCACTGACAAAGTTCATACAAGTGGTGGCATTGAGTAACTACTGTGTGTTGACATCCTGGACAAGCGTTCATGCATATCCTGTCAAGGGCGACACGAGAGGAAGGTGTATGAAGAAGTGCTGGTACTCCCAGATTGGAAACACTAGTGGGTGGGTGAAAATAGCTCTATGGAATCACGACTGATATGTTTTTCGCTCTTGGAAGCTCATTTTGGGGAGATTTAAAAAAACAACAACAATTATTTGGAATCAAAAATGAAGGGCGAAATTTACCGGGTGGCAAAACAATTTGCCCTTCCAAAAATATAGAGTTTGATTTTCGGAAATTTTCACAACTTTGGGTTCCCAATTTTCTTGTATTTTTATTTTTCGAACGAGTAGACCGGACCTGGTCACGTTGTCTTAAGTCAACTTACCCTCATAATAAGTACTTACGCTAACAAGAATCTTCGACTTAGCCCTAATGGGAAAATATGCAAGCTTAATTCGCCATCAAAAAAGGGGAAAATGGAAAATTGCACTATTGCGTTCTGTTGCATCCCTAAATATAATCAGACGCTGAAGGTTTCATTCCAATATCTTTATCCATTAAAGCGTGACGACTGGTTGAACGTTTTCGGAGGTGACCTCACTTGACATTGACTTGGAAAAGGTGTGCCAAACTTCTGCGCGCTGCCGTGTGCCGATTTTTTTTACTATCCGCGGCAGAACTTCGGCTTGTGTGTAAAAGGCCCCCCCCCCCCCCCACCCCACGGAGATGGGGTGGGTTAAAAGGGCACCCTGTGATTGCCGAAAACTCTTTGCATAGCGCAAGCCCAGGCATGCTGCCACGGGTGTTGAATTCTGAAAATTGTGGGAGGGAATCCGTGATGGCAATGGGCAGCTCCAAATGGATTGGTGGCCCGCTCCATAGGGTTCAATGTTACAACGGGCAGCTCCAAATGGATTGGTGGCCCGCTCCATAGGGTTCAATGTTACAAGTTGAACTTATTGGGGAAAAAGGAGGAGTTTGAGGCGGAATTTGCCCCCTCAAAAAGTACATACAACAAAACCCCTGCATATAACTCCATGTTCAAAGAGTTCCACAGTTCACGTTGCAAGAGTGTTTCATACTTCACGCTATTCCGCATGATTCCGCATTATTCCGCATTCTCAACGTCACGTGTTGCGGACTGAACGAAGAGCCGGCGCTTGGATGAGTGCACAGCTCGCGTGTTTATAGAGTACATCGTGCTGAGCGATTTGGGCGCGGTGCCACCACTGCCGGGCACGTGTGTTCGACGGTGGCTGGGGAGAGCCGGCAGGTAGGTTGGTTGGACTGTCGCTGGGGAAGGCCCGCTGAGAGGTTGGTCTGACGATGGCTGGGGAAAGCCCGCTGGCAGATTGGTTGGACGGTGGTTGTGGAAAGCCCGCCGGCAAGTTGGCTGGACAGTTTCTGGGGAAAGCTCGCCGACAGGTTTGTTTGAGAGATTGCTGGGGAAAGCCCGCTGGCGGGTTGATTTGACAATGGCTGTGGAAAGCCGGAAGGTAGGTTGGTTTGACGATGGCTGGGGAAAGCCCGCTGGCAGATTGGCTGGACAGTTGCTGGGGAAAGCTCGCTGAAGGTTCGTTTGAGAGATTGCTGGGGAGGGCTCGCTGCCGTCCAGCATCGATCCGTGCGCCGTTTGCTCATATGTCGCTAACCACTATCGAATCGCTGGCTACCCGGCTTATGAACATCCGGCGAATCGCTGGCCACCCGGCTTATGAACATCCGGGAGGAGCCGGCGCGTACCTGCCGTATCTGGTGTCGCCGACCAGCAGCTCTGGCGCCCGGTACCACCTGGTGGCGACATAGTCAGTGCAGTTTTCACCGGGCCCCGCCATGGGTCTGGCAAACCCGAAGTCGCAGAGCTTCACGACCCCAAGCTGGGAGATGAGAACGTTCTCCGGCTTGATGTCCCGATGAATGATCTGCAGGCAGATTGATTAATACAGTCTCAGCCGGCGATGGTAGACAATACAGCATATTCGCTGACATATAACATCCATAGTTCGCAATAACTCCTTGGCATTACACTTAGATTAAAAAGACCTGTTCACTGATTAAATATGAATATTTAGGCATTGCTGGTGTGAACACCAAACCTCGCGTTTGTCCTCTTCTTCCCATGACCCGATGCTCCGATGATCCGATGATCCGATGATCCGATCCCATGATCGGAGTGACCAATGACACATGGGAACAAATGGTTTCAAAAGAAGATCGATCATATGTAAGCGAAATGTATGAACTATCCAAGGAATATTCTGCCACAAATCCAGATTTAGTAACACACACTGTGGAATTCCAGGCTTAAAACTTCGCCCGCATTACAGCTAGCAAGCAAGCTGTGTTGTTTGTTCCCCTGGCTGTAACCACCGACACCTAAACACAATTAGCTTGCAAAAAATATCCGCCGTTGCTGGGATTCGAACCAGCCACGGCGACACTCACGTTCTGCGTGTGGCAGAACTCGAGGCCGCGCAGCACCTGCAGCACATAGCCGCGGACAGCGGCCGCCTCCAGGCCGCCCTGCTCGCGCGCCTCCAGCAGGTCGAGCACCGTGCTCTCGACGAACTCGAACACCAGGCAGAGTCGCCGCTTGCGTCGGAACACCTCCAGCAGGTTGACCAGGTTCTCGTGTCGCAGGCGCTGCGGAGCGGCGCTCACGGTGACAGGTGGACAGGTGACAGGTGGACAAGTGACAGATGGACACAGCCGCCCGCTGACGGCGACAGGTGGACAGGTGACAGGTGGACACAGCCGCCCGCTGACGGTGACAGGTGGACAAGTGACAGGTGGACAGGTGACAGGTGGATAGGTGACAGGTGGACAGGTGACAGGTGGACACAGCCGCCCGCTCACGGCGACAGGTGGTCACAGCCGCCCACTCTCCAGCATCGCAGACTTGTCACTGCACAGTGCACACCAGGTGATGAACAAGGAAATACACATTGTTTATACCCACACATCAGCATGTTGCACTTCTTCACCATCGTTAAACGTGAATTTGCATAGCTCTCGTCAAATTGCTCTAAAACTGCGCTTTTCCAGACAGGTGGTACACCTTGTCGTTGTCAAGCTCGATAATTCTGAGTTTCCCGACACAAAGTCTTTCATCAAAAGATACACCATTCAATTGTCGGAAGGTAGGTCAAGTTTAAGCACGATAACTCCAAGTGTTCTGGAGCTATCCCGGCAAAAAAGTCAGGAGTATCGTGGAGCAACACAGCTGTTAGTGGCATCTCGAGTTGAAGTGACAGCATGTGTTAGTGGTATCGAGTCGCAGTGACAACCCATGTTGGTGGTATCGAGTCGCAGTGACAACACATGTTGGTGGCTTCGAGTCGCAGTGACAACACATGTTGGTGGTATGGAGTTGAAGTGCAATTCAGAGGCGTTTGCCTCCCAAGTCGGCAGGAGGATCAGTATTTCCCTCCATTACATAAGTGAAGTTGTGTTAAACAAATGCATGTTTGGGTTTCCATATGATGTATATAATATATATATATATATATATATATATATATATATATATATGCATATATCCATAAAATTCCATATTAGTATAAAATGCTTTCCGTGAACTCGGCTTAACATTTTGTCTGGAATCAATGGTGACATGACAATGGCTAGGCAAGGGCTCCACTATGTCAGAATAATTGTGGGGATGTTCGGACTTTTAGCTTAGTTTTTCCCCTTGCAACACTCATAGGCGTGATGTTCAATTTCACGATTATTGAGTGAGATGCGTCCCCAAACTGTAATGGTGGCGGAGCCATGTAGCAAGTGTTGATGGTACGCAATTGGCACAGCATAATGAGCGAGATGCGTCCCCAAACTCTAATGGTGGCGGAGCCATGTAGCAAGTGTTGATAGTACGCAATTGGCACAGCATAATCGTCCTCAACCATGGAACTTCCGGGGCAAAGGCTGCCGCCCACTCAACCCCTTCATCGTGTTTTCCTGGGATAGCTCCCGAACGTTTAGCGATATGAAGCTGAAATTTGGTCTACCTGCCAATAATTGAATGACGGATCCATTGATTTAACATTTTGTGTCGTCTAACTCGGTGCTACCGAGTTAGACGATGTAACATTAAGACCCTTAAGTTCGAATCGTGTCGTATTAGTGTAATTGTATTGCGGCTGTCAAAAAAATATGTCTAAAAATACGCTGAAGTTTCACATGTCGATGCGTAGGAATTTTACTCCAGAAGAAGAAATAATTTGATCGACCTCAGATTGGGCTGCATGGTCAGGTGAATGCCCAAGTTTTGATGCCATGTTCGGAAATTGGCAGTCTAAACACGACAATGCACGGACGAGAAGCTATGTGATGAGGACCAGGTTTTCCACAGGTTTGCCAAGTTCCAGGTCAAAGCTGGTAATCTCACGGCGATGTGACCCGAAATGTGCTCCACTACTTCTCTCCCCTGAAATGACGAATTCTTCCATTGGCATTGATAGTCATTTTAGGGAAGCACATGTTAGATCACACAGATAAAGTAAATGTAGATCAACGATGGCATTTTGTCAAAATCAGCACGAAGTAAAATTATAATGCTACAGCTAAATTTCTGGAACATGTTTTTACATCACTAAACATGTTGGATTCTGAAAAATGCCCGAGCCTATCACATATAAACCGTCGCTCGGATCGCGCTCATAGTATCACAGCTCGATGGAGAGCCGAAGATATCCCTATGCAGTAAGTTTTGTCAAAATATATAGATGAGGCTGTCAAACACTAATCCATCTGTCCGTCTGTTGACCATCTGTCTGTCTGTTGACCATCTGTCTGTCTGTTGACCATCTGTCTGTCTGTTGACCATCTGTCTGTCTGTCTGTTGACCATCTGTCTGTCTGTTGACCATCTGTCTGTCTGTTGACCACCTGTCTGTCTGTTGACCATCTGTCTGTCTGTTGACCATCTGTCTGTCTGTTGACCATCTGTCTGTCTGTTGACCATCTGTCTGTCTGTCTGTTGACCATCTGTCCGTCTGTCTGTTGACCATCTGTCCGTCTGTTGACAATCTGTCTGTCTGTTGACCATCTGTCTGTCTGTCTGTTGACCATCTGTCTGTCTGTTGACCATCTGTCTGTCTGTTGACCATCTGTATGTCTGTTGACCATCTGTCTGTCTGTTGACCATCTGTCTGTCTGTTGACCATCTGTCTGTCTGTTGACCATCTGTCTGTCTGTTGACCATCTGTCTGTCTGTTGACCATCTGTCTGTCTGTCTGTTGACCATCTGTCTGTCTGTTGACCATCTGTCTGTCTGTCTGTTGACCATCTGTCCGTCTGTTGACCATCTGTCTGTCTGTTGACAATCTGTCTGTCTGTTGACCATCTGTCTGTCTGTTGACCATCTGTCTGTCTGTTGACCATCTGTCTGTCTGTCTGTCTGTTGACCATCTGTCTGTCTGTTGACCATCTGTCTGTCTGTTGACCATCTGTCTGTCTGTTGACCATCTGTATGTCTGTTGACCATCTGTCTGTCTGTTGACCATCTGTCTGTCTGTTGACCATCTGTCTGTCTGTTGACCATCTGTCTGTCTGTCTGTCTGTTGACCATCTGTCTGTCTGTTGACCATCTGTCTGTCTGTTGACCATCTGTCTATCTGTTGACCATCTGTCTGTCTGTTGACCATCTGTCATGATCACACAATGTCGGAGGTGGGATGTCACCTTGTGAGTCACTTGGCATCACCAGTGATGGGTGTCAAACGTTCGCAACTGGCAGACCGATCGTTATCTTGCATCGCATTGCATCGAACCCATTTTTCATTGGTAAAAATGTACGTGAGCTGCATTGAAAGGTCGACCTGAAAATTTGCTCTATCCACCATGTTTTTGCCATTTGCATCACTTGATGAGGTCAAGGTCGACCCCATGGCTCCATGGCCCTTTCACCACACTCTGACACCAGTTCTTAGTATTTGCTGGTATCAGTGAATATTTCCATTATTGCCTGGTTTCCTGTATACATGTTACTGTATCGATCACTGGCCTGAAATCAGATTCACGCAGCCGTCTCGAAACTACCGACCGGGCCATAATGAGAGAGCACTGGCATCTAATTACAGAACAACTGGCGGCTGGATGACAACTCCCCTGATTCAATAAATGGACCCGTCCGACAAGCACGGTAGGAAAAGCTCACTGCACCACTAGTGTTTGGGAATCGCGGGCCAATATGGACTGCAATGCAAGCAGCACAACATGGTCGAAGCAATGTCCATAGTCGCCACACTTTTCGTAAATATGAATTGTATTAGATACTGAAACTCTTCGATCGTGTACGATGGTACTGCACACTGCCCACGTGTGGTGAAGTACGTGCAATACACGCCGGCCGGGACTGAAGCCGAATGGCTGACCGCTGGCTCGACCAGCCCGTTGTGCCTTGTGAGGCATGGCCTGCCTATCTGCACCGCTTTGTGATGCATGGCCTGCCTATCTGCACCGCCTTGTGAAGCATGGCCTGCCTATCTGCACCGCCTTGTGAAGCATGGCCTGCCTATCTGCACCGCCTTGTGAGGCATGGCCTGCCTATCTGCACTGCATTGTGAAGCATTACCTGCTATATGCAACGCCTTGTAAAGCATGGCCTGCCTATCTGCACCGCCTTGTGAAGCATTACCTGCTATATGCACCGCCTTGTGAAGCTTGGCCTGCCTATCTGCACCGCCCTGCACCTCTTCACTCTGTCCTTCACTACCAAGCAGCTGCCAAACGATAGCCGTCAACCCACCTTCAGGTTCGGCTTCAGTACCTTCTACATCCATACTTCACCACTCACCTTTAACCTCCTCACCTGGCCACTTACTGTCAACATCCGCACTTTCATATTTAGCTTAAGCACACTCAGCACCCGTGCCTTAACTTTAACTATAGCACCTTTAGCACCATACCTCATCACTCACCTTCAGCATCCGCACTTCACCACTCACCTTCAGCATCCGCACCTCACCACTCACCTTCAGCATCCGCACCTCCCGCATGGCGATCTTCTTCACCTGAGCGTCCTCCTCGCCCTCCATGAACTTTTTGATGGCCACAATTTGGCCCGACTCCTTGTGCCTGCACTTGATGACCACCCCGTAGGAGCCCTCGCCGACGGTGCCCAGGTTTTCGTACTTGTCCATCGCTGCCGCTGTAGTCGCGTCCGGCGGACTGTTCCGAGTCAGCTGCCCACTGCCCACGACAGCTGTCAGCTCCGAGTCAGCTGCCCACTGCCCACGACAGCTATCAGCTCCGAGTCAGCTGCCCACTGCCCACGACAGCTATCAGCTCCGAGTCAGCTGCCCACTGCCCACGACAGCTATCAGCTCCGAGTCAGCTGCCCACTGCTCACGACAGCTATCAGCTCCGAATCAGCTGCCCACTGCCCACGACAGCTATCAGCTCCAAGTCAGCTGCCCACTGCCCACGACAGCTATCAGCTCCGAGTCAGCTGCGCACTGCCCACGACAGCTATCAGCTCCGAGTCAGCTGCCCACTGCCCACGACAGCTATCAGCTCCGAGTCAGCTGCCCACTGCCCACGACAGCTATCAGCTCCGAGTCAGCTGCCCACTGCCCACGACAGCTATCAGCTCCGAGTCAGCTGCCCACTGCCCACGACAGCTATCAGCTCCGAGTCAGCTGCCCACTGCCCACGACAGCTATCAGCTCCGAGTCAGCTGCCCACTGCCCACGACAGCTATCAGCTCCGAGTCAGCTGCCCACTGCCCACGACAGCTATCAGCTCCGAGTCAGCTGCCCATTGCCCACGACAGCTATCAGCTCCGAGTCAGCTGCCCACTGCCCACGACAGCTATCAGCTCCGAGTCAGCTGCCCACTGCCCACGACAGCTATCAGTTCCGAGTCAGCTGCCCACTGCCCACGACAGCTATCAGCTCCGAGTCAGCTGCCCACTGCCCACGACAGCTATCAGCTCCGAGTCAGCTGCCCACTGCCCACGACAGCTATCAGCTCCGAGTCAGCTGCCCACTGCCCACGACAGCTATCAGCTGCGTGTCAACTGTCCACCGCTTGCAATAACTTGCAATAGCTTGCAACAGCTGTCTCTGTCTGCTGTTCACAGCACGCTCAGCCACGGTGCAGCCTAAAGTCCGCTCACACCAGTGTTCGCTGTTCACGGTAGCCTCAGCTGCCTGCTGTTGTGGGCAACTTTATCTGCAGTGCAGCCTAGAAGTCAGCTGTGCTGGCAGAGATGGCTAAATCAGCACACCCAGTACCGACCAAGTTGACAGAACTGGCATGACTGCCTGCTGAAGGCGGGTCCAGGCTTCATACCGTAGGTCCGATAGTGACGATAGCAGCCGCGGCTCGATCCAGATCAGAGGCCAAAGGTCAAAGGTCAGAGGTTAGATGTCAGAGGTCAGGGGTAAGAGGAAAGAGGTCAGAGGTTAGATGTCAGAGGTCAGGGGTAAGAGGAAAGAGGTCAGAGGTCCGATGTCAGATGTCAGAGGTCAGATGTCAGAGGCCAGAGGTCAGAGGTCAGAGGTCAGAGGTCAGAGGTCAGAGGTCAGAGGTCAGAGGTCAGAGGTCAGATGTCAGAGGTCAGAGGTCAGATGCCAGAGGTCAGAGGTCAGATGTCAGAGGTCAGAGGTCAGAGGTCAGCACGTTGACCAGCTGCTGGGTGCGTCAGTTGTCAGCGGTTTGTGAGCCCATCTGACACAAGCGTATCCCGGGACACGACCGACCTCTGACGATAAATTGCGGCCTATCGGGTGAATGCCACCACCAAACAGTCAGCCGGCGGGCTGAGACCGTCCACACGGAGCTCGCTCCCGTGTCGCGAGTGGTCTCGAGATTGGCCAACTCCCCTGCCGGCGGGCTGAGACCGTCGACACGGCCCGTTCGCGAGTGTCTCGAGATTGGCCAACTCCCCTGCCGGCGGGCTGAGACCGTCCAACGAGCTCCTCCCGTGTCGCGGGTTTTTTGAGTGTTCACCAACCTCTGCCGGTGGCCTTCGACCGTCGACACGGAGCTCGCTCCCGTGTCGCGAGTGCTCTCTGGATAGGTCAACCCCCAAGCCGGAGCAAGTCGGTGTCGGCGTCTGTCGGCTGGCCGTCCAGACTTCAGCCGCACCTGGAGGGCCAGCAGGATATGTTGTTATGATGTGTTCACACTACGGCATGCTGGTGTTGCCAGTTTGCGTTACCAGACGTTACCAGACATTGTTTCCTGGCCGTGCTGACAAGATGGCTTATGACGATCAACTAAGTTCCTTTCGACCACATGCTGTCCAACCTCTATGATTCTCAATTCCTTCTTGCAGCGCCCAGTAATCTCGGCTCCACGTGTATGCTTGTCTGCACCGTTCTCCCACGGGTGTGATAATCTACTCGCTGCTGTTCCTCGCTGCTGTTCCTGCTGTTAGTTCCTCGTTGCAATGTTCGGTTCCTTCGGCACAGCATTCAGCTGAAGAAGGCGCTGATCCCAAGCGGGCGTCTGGCGTCAGCGAAGTGACGTGCTCTTTTCCGCCAGGCCACACATGTCGCGGACGCCGCGGATCATCGCGGCTGAGCCGGTCACGAGTCAGCAGCCTGCAACAGTGATAACAAGGATCAGTATCGATCACCAGCGACTCTGCCTCTGCATCAGTGCCGATCATCAGTGACTCTGCATTTGAGTGATTTTAAACAGCAGCGACCGCTACCGTGCAAATGGGCGCAGCTCTGGTCTGTTCATGGGCGTCTGCCACAGCAGGTGGGGGTAGCTTCTGGTATGTTTATCGGCGACTACCACAGCAGGTGGGGGTAGCTTCTGGTATGTTTATCGGCGTCTGCCACAGCAGGTGGGGGTAGCTTCTGGTATGTTTATCGGCGTCTACCAGAGCAGGTGGGGGGTGCCTTCGGGTCTGTTTATCCGCATTACATTCTCGTCTGTTTATTCTTGTCTGTTTATGCCACAGCAGGTGGGTACCTTCTGGTCTGTTTATCCGCGTCTTCCACGTCTTCGCTAAAATGCAAACATTCAGCATGATGACTAGAACAAAACTTGTTTTGTAATCGTCAATATATCAGAAAACAGCGAGCACAACAGGCAATGGTCGACACGTACCAAAGCGATTCCCTGTTGTGTTGTTTGTATCCACGTAGAACGGGTGTGTGCTCTACACTTCATTCGAGAAGCCCACTCGCTTCGACAGTGGCCCTAGATACAATCATAAGGTCAAGTTTTCCAGTGAGGTCAACAGGGAGGCAGGTCACACACTACGTTCACATTCAAGCGTGCTAGTCAGATTCACTAGGCCACAGAGAAGGCCTTTTATTACCAGTCGATTCTTTTTGATACACGGACCAGTGTTTCAAGCTGGAATTGGCGCGTGAAAATAACAAAACTTCCTCTGGAACTGGTGAAACGTCTTTTTTCTTTTTTTCTTTTTTCACCTAAATCTTTAGCGGAGGCAAAGTGCCATCTGCTAGAGATTGCTACGTTAAAGAAGGAATTACGTTAATCCGGCTTATGTGACATCCGGTTATATCAATTAGTCAAGAAAGGAGAGACTCCGTCAAACAAGAAACATGGCGTAGAGGGACGACACACGCATGGCATACACGTACAACACGTGAAACACGGCATACACGCATACACGTGAAACGTCTACTGTAACAGGTGAAACTTCCACTGTAACTGGTGAAACTTCCACTGTAACTGGTGAAGCTTCCACTGTAACTGCTGAAAGTTCCACTGTAGCTGGTGAAACTTTCACTCTAACTGGTGGAATTTCCCTGTAGCTGGTAAAACGTCCACTGCAACTAGTAAAACCTCCACTGTAGCTGGCGAAACTTCCATCGTTACTGATGAAACTTACACTGCAGCTGATAAAATATCCAATATAACTGGCAAAATTTCCACTATAACTCGTACAACGTGCACAATATCTGGTAAAACTTCCACTGTAACTGGTGAAAAAGCAAATATCGGACTGACCCATGATGCAAAAGAACAAGTAAACGAATAACAAGGAACGTTGAGCAAAAGCTAAGGTGGTTAAGGAGACTTCTCATTTACTGTTATAAATGGTGCATGCCATGATAGTCCTCACACTTCAAAATTATGTCATCTGCTTCGAACACTTCAACCATTTCGATTGTTACGAACAGTCATCCTGACGTGAGAGTATGTCAATAGTATTGACATATTCGTGTTGGTAAGTAAGATATCTGGTCTTCAAAACGTGAAATATCAAAACGATTGATGATGATAACCTAAGCTTAGCTTGTTACTTACCTCTTATTTAAAGTAGCTCCAGTCTGTGACATATATCGAACTCTGTTTAAAACTTGCATGTTGAAGCCCAACAAATGCCAAATGTACACAACGTAAACATAGTTGTTTGTTGGAGAGTGGTCGGATGACCCAGGGTGTCCCCACTGTCGGAACGACCAACCACGTGACGTTCCGACCGTGGGGCTCACCGAGCAAGGTTTATACCTCCGCTACCACATGCTGTTCTTACTCAAAAGTCTCCGATTGCATCGATATCCAGAATTAGTTGGTAGTGGTAGTGGTAGTGGTAGTGGTAGTGGTAGTGGTAGTGGTAGTGGTAGTGGTAGTGGTAGTGGTAGTGGTAGTGGTAGAGGTAGTGATGGTGTTGTAATCCATGAGGGTAGCCAGTCTAACTTCAACTAACCCGGCTTCAATGCAACTGCACGCAATCTAAATTGCATCGTTTTGAACAGCCATGTAGTCATGCTACCAGAAGCCACTACATCTAAGCACTTGTGTAGCTGAGATGGATATATGATAGTCTGTATGAGGAATGATAAGTAATAGTCAGTCACCGTACATCACTTCTTGGTGAACACATCGCATCAAGAGAGCGTAGTAAGCTCTGAACACCATGCACCTGGCCTTGGCACACCTGAAAGGTGTCAGTGTCCGAGATATCCGTCGTCAGTGTCCGAGATATCCGTCGTCAGTGTCCGAGATGCTTCATTAAATTCATCATCATCATGACCTTCCACTTGAGCATTGGCAAAATCGCCAGCAAACGAATAGGAAAAAAATTAGGGCAAACACATCCTTATGCAATCGCCGTGAACAATGTACAAGGTATGAGTATTCACCTTTACCAAAAATTTATGGAATATCACATAGTCACCTTTGTGTTTGGCTTGGCGTGCTTCAATTCTTGTACCTACATTCTGACAGGTGAGAGTGAGTAATGTATGCTAACGTCTGTTCCAGCCAGCAATAGCTGTGGGGTCGTGGCTCTTCCCTGGCCAGGGTTTGAGTGCACACTGGTGTCATTTGCGCCCCTCCAATGCAGCCACACTCGAGAGAAACGAGCGTGGGTGAGGTGTCCACCGTCCAAGTTCAAGTCCAAGCCATGTCAAATGGTGACCAGAAATGTGAAGTTGTATTGAGTGCATGTTCACATTGCATCGCTGTAATATTTCTGTTTTCGCGACAAGTTCATCCTCGATAAGCGTATACCTGAAGTGAGGCAGTGACGAGAGTAACCGCCGAAGCAATGTCAACACATATTTATAATAATTTCCGCTCCTGGCAGGTAATCAGGGAATGTACCAACACATCAATAAGAATGACATTAAACGGTATTTTGCTGCAATCTGTATCTGTTTATCGAAAAACGCCGGTCAAGCAAAGGCAGCGCGCTAAAGAAACACCCACCTCATCCAGCCATGGGGATGCTCCATGGCAAGAGAAGGCAGGCAAAGGCAACGTACTAAAGAAACACCCACCTCATCCAGTCATGGGGATGCTCCATGGCTAGAGAAGGCAGGCAAAGGCAACGTACTAAGGAAACACCCACCTCATCCAGTCATGGGGATGCTCCATGGCTAGAGAAGGCAGGCAAAGGCAACGCACTAAGGAAACGCCCACCTCATCCAGTCATGGGGATGATCCATGGGTAGAGAAGGCAGGCAAAGGCAACGCACTAAGGAAACACCCACCTCATCCAGCCATGGGAATGCTCCATGGCTAGAGAAGGCAGGCAAAGGCAACGCACTAAGGAAACACCCACCTCATCCAGCCATGGGGATGTTCCATGGCCAGAGAACACAGGCAAAGGCAGCGCACCTCATCCAGTCATGGGAATGCTCCATGGCTAGAGAAGGCAGGCAAAGGCAACGCACTAAGGAAACACCCACCTCATCCAGTCATGGGAATGCTCCATGACCAGAGAAGCAGGACGCGTCCAGCTGACCGGCAGAGTATCCAGTCGCCTACATCATCACACCATAGGAACATGCTGATTGGAATTAGCCCACTCAGTCAGATTCGTGGGGCTTGATGGATTTTTTCCTTTTTTCTTTTTTAAATAAATTTAATCCGAGTTATTGCTGGGGTGACTTTATGAACCAGGGTTCTATTGCTAAGCAGAGCTTGTTGCGTGAACCCTGTCCCCACCACCCGATCCATGAATTCCAGTTCAACGGCAGAATTTTGACCGAAAGTTTAACGTGCCGTCAATGCACCGACACGGCAGCCCGGTAGTTCATCTCCGGCCTTATCGGGCCAGCTGCGAACTGACCCTCCCAGCCGGAGGCTAAACGCGAGCGCGTGAAACGGGTCGAACCCTGTGTTGCCAGGACAGGGAGACTAGTGCAGGCCAGCGCTCTTACCAACTGAGCTACCGGCGGGATTGGGTACGCGTTGCACAATGCGTATTAGGGTGTGTCACATTGGGGGTTTTTCCTTTGGATTACATTTGGATAGCGATAAAAACATGCGCAAGGGCCTAAAGTTATGAGGAAAGTACAAAAAACCCGAATTAAATCGGTTTTACCTTAGGCGCACAGCCGATTTGTGAAGAGCATGTCGGCTCCAGCCCGCCAGCCACGCGTCACATGCGATTCTCGCCCCATCGGCCGCACCGACGATGCTGCGTCGCGGCGCCCGGCGTGACTGCCGTAGATGCGAAAATCGCCTGCTATTGACGGCCTAGCGGAGGTGCGGTAGCGCCGCTGCTTGCCATTACAAACTACTCTGTCGACCAGAATTCTGTTCCGATGCAGGCAGTGCATAATATATATTAAAAAAAATCCTAGTTATCTGAGTTATTAAGCAATAACACGCTTGCCACCATATTACCTTCCAAAATCTGATTGGTACTGTACCTAAGTAGTTTTAATGTTCTTGATATTTATTATTGTTCAGCGAAGCCCGATTGTAAACAAATCATATTGCATTTAAGTTATCTGGTCTGGAGAAGGTATTTTAGACCGATATATCGCAGTGAAAAGAGGTAATATGCCACCATTCAAATCGGGCAGACGGGGCAGACAAAAAACAAAGCATTTTCTTATCGGCCACCCAAGTGATCTGAGACGCAATGTGCTGCCCACAAGGAAGGACGTGGTCAACTATGTACGTAAATTACGCACAGACCTGGGTAATGAGCACAATGACGGCAACTTTCCGGTTCGCACCGCATTTAAATCGGCTGCCGAGACGCTCCGGGACATTTGGACAATGGAGGATATTCCAGTGGTTTCAGATCGAAGGATAGAAACAATGATAGAACTGTGCTATTCAAAATGGCGCAGCAGCTCCAAGAGCATACTCAGGGTTACTGCCCTGGATTCGCTCCATCAGTGGTTCGACAAAGTTCTTGACATAGCAATCTGCAAGTGCACTATAAGAGATGATTTCACGATGGACTGCGCCTGTGCAAAAGAGCATAAAGTACCGGCATTGGAAAGACCGTACCTGTACGATCAGCGGGGCCCGAGGAAACTGCAAATTGGATCGGTGGATAGAAAAGAGAGTACGCGAAGACAGAAACGGAAATGCCGATGGGACACACCAAAAAAACAGGAATCAGAACCAAAGAAGAGCAAAGCAGACGACATAGAAGACAAAGAAAGTGCAGAGCTCTGTTCAGATCCTCAACAACTTTCCGAAGATGACGATTGCGCTGATCGTAACCAGAGAGAATCTGAAGACGAATTTGAAGCCGATCTGCCCACTACTGACGTGAATACTGATGTTTTGGCAGAGTCTGCTTTGGTAGCAGATCGGTACGGAATATCGAACAGAGCAGCGGCTGCCCTCATAAATGCGTACCAGGTGGATATAGGACGGTTAACCAAAGATAGTACCTCCACTGTTGTTGACGCCAAAAAACTGTGGAGGGCTCGAAGAACCGCCAGACAGAATGAAGCAAGTGCAAGAACAGAGAATATCCTGCAAGACGGATTGACTGCTCTGTATTTTGATGGCCGTAAGGATGCGACCCTGGTAACCGACACCAATATGCGCGGCAAGTTGGCAATTCAGGAGCACTATGTAGTATTATCCGAGCCGAATGATCAGTACCTTACTCATTTTATGCCTGTGTCAGGAAAATCAGCTGATATCCACAGGGAACTGGAATCGATAGCGTGTGAGTACGGGGCAGGTGTGAAAGTGCTAGGCTGCGATGGGTGCGCTGTAAACACTGGGGTGCATTCGGGTGTTTGCCGACGCTTCGAACTTCAAAGGGACAAAGCTGTGCATTGGTTCGTTTGCATGTTACATGTCAATGAATTGAATCTGAGAGAGCTTTTCAAGACTGTCGACGGCATTACCACCGGTCCTAGATCATTCAGCGGGAATTTAGGCAAACATCTATCGGCGGACGTTGAGAATATGCCACTTGCAGATTTTGAGCTAGTCTCGGGGAAAGTAACTGAACTGAATGGAACCATGGCGGCTAACCTCAGTGAGGATCAGAAGTTGTTGCATAAGCTTAGCATTGCAGTGCAAGATGGCGCTGTACCCAAAGACGTCGCTCGTGCAAAGCCAGGACCCGTCAACCACGCGCGATGGTTGACCCTCGCATGCCGCATACTTCGATTGTATGTGGCAACCACAAGACCTTCAGCCGCCCTGCGCCGTCTCGTCAAGTTCATCGTCAACCACTATGCGCCCATGTGGTTTTGATTAAGAGCCACTCTCACTGCACAGAAGGTTAAAAAAACCTCTATGAATCAGTCCGGCTGCTAAGAACGCTCGACGCAGAGGATCAAGTGATCGTCAGTCCAGTCATCCAGCGCAACGGGTTTTGGGGTCACCCGGAGGAGCTTCTCTTGGCCATGGCAGCTGATGCAGACGCTGACATTCGTCAACGGGCGTCGGAGATGATTCTGGGATGTCGACGAAGAATCACGAGGAGGGTGTCCGGCCATACGAGATTCCGAAACTGAATTTCTACGCCACCACATACGTGGACTTGATTGACTGGGACTTGGTGGCTATAACGGAACCACCGCTTCTTCGAGACGTGCCGGATAGTGAGATTGAAGAGCTCGCCGCCTCGCCTATCCTGATAAAGCACTATCCTGTACATACGCAGGCCGTTGAGAGAGCTATTCGGGAGGTAAGCAAGGCGTCAAGCTCCGTTGTTGGCCAGACGGCTCGACACGGCTTCGTCTGTGCCCGCCTGACCCACAGAGCGGCACAGCCAAACTTCGCCTCCAAAAAGACATGAAACTGTAGGCAGTAGTGAAGAACTGTATACTAGTGACAGTGACTTCAGAACCACTGGCTGATCCAGAACTGGCTATTGTTGTCCCGTGGTAGAAACAAAAAGCATTTTGGCCATAAATCGAGTAAAACATAGTTTATGACCCAGTTTCAAATCTTTTGGCGGGGACAGCCCCCCTTTGCTCCCCTGGATCTGCCAGTGATCCGAACTGGTTGTTGACTGGAATTTGCTTGTTTTATTATGCAATCACATCCATGATTGTTTTGTTGACACATGAAAGTTCTTCCGTGCGCCAGGTTTTATTAAATTTGAATTGGCTAATTCGCGACATACCTAACATTTACCGAATCCGTAGCACCTGATAGTCATAATTTGTTTCCTTCATTTTTTGTTATATTGGTAAATGGTTCCCACTGTCAATTTTCCCACATTTCCGTACGAAATTTGCATCTATTGTGTAATATAAATGGGTGTAACCTTGTCAGAAGTTTCTCTTTTGCTCCTATTCGTTCATGTGTTCATATGAATTTTACCGGCACCGCCGGAGCTTGCCGGCACTTGCCACTACCATTCTGGCATCGAAAATGTGGTGGCAATAGTCTGTATAGCTATATGCATACTTTAGAACATAATTCTGGACGACAAAGTCGTTTGTAATGCAGAGCACTGAGGGCAGCGGCGCGACCGCATGGCCGCTAGGCCATCAATAGCAGGCGATTTTCGCCTCTACGGCAGTCACGCCGCGCGCCGCGACGTAGCATCGTCGGTGCGGCTGGTGGGGCGAGAATCGCGTGTGACGCGTGGCTGGCGGGCTGGAGCCGACATGCTCTTCACAAATCGGCTGTGCGCCTAAGGTAAAACCGATTTAATTCGGAGTTTTTGTACTTTTCTCATAACTTTAGGCCCTTGCGCATGCTTTTATTGCTATCCAAATGTAATCCGCTTCCATCGACACACCCTAATGCGTATCCAATCAGAATGCACACCACATGCAATCTTACATCCATATGCCACTTGATGTCTAGGCATTTATTTAGTCGATCACATTGTGCGACGAGCAGCCAGGGGTTTTGCTTCGTTCGATTTTTTGGTGGGCACATGCCATCCTCGCCCATCCCCAATGTTGGCCTTGTCCAATCAATAATTTTAACTTGTATCATGGTAACCAATGTAATATGCCCCCCCCCCCCCCCCCACGCCATTTGCGTCCGCACAGTGTCAACATGCATTGTGCTTTTTCATTAATTTTCATAAAACTATTCCTTTGTGAGCATCTAGAACGGCATCGGCATCCGCACAACATTTACCTGATTATGTCTCATTTTATTTCGTTCTTGATTTTAGATTGAAATATCAGGGAAGCAGAAACACACTTACGTACCAGAACGCTATCGAATTATTTCGTCCTGGTTCGGTTAAGCCATGCAATTTTGTACTGCGCTGTCAGAGAGCCTCCGCTCTCAGAGAAATGACAACTACTGTCCATGCATTATACACACAAACGCTAAGGCCACGCAAATATCCGACCTTGTCACGTCCGACCACAAACACACCAACTCGACCTGCTTCGCACCCACTCGCTCACCTGACGTTCGGCCGCGTCCACACCTGACGCGGTCCACACCTGACGCGGTCCACACCTGACGCGGTCCACACCTGACTCACCGTCCACACCTGACGGTCGGCCGCGCCGGTTTCCGCCAGCTGCACCTGCACACCTGCCGGCGTCCTACTGTGCACCCAGCCACGGCGGCTCGCCGCCGGCCGCCTTATTGATCCCCTGACACGCCGTCACGGTGGGCACGGGCGGGGAGGGGCGCAGGTGGGGGGGCGGTACGCGCAGGTACCACTCACCGAGTCATGACGCGCGGCGGCCGACCGCACCAGCGCGGGCGTCGGCTGGTGCCGCTTACGATCGCGGTGTCGCACAGGGCAGATGATGGCACCGTCGAAATTTGCCCTGTCGCCAAGGGTACGTCACGGCATCTCTGGTCTTTCAGATGCCATAGGCGCTTCCTGGTTTTCTTAGATTAGACACCAGAGGCGAGTGATACTTTCGTTTATTGGGTGATTCACGACGCACTTTATGCACATTCACGGCTTACGGCGCCGCCCACACTGTTTCGCCGGTGGGCCGCGGGATTGGGAAATGTCACGAGCGGTGCGAGTGCTGAACCCGGGGCCGTTGGTACCCAGAGCTGAACGCCTTCACCACTCGGCCATCCCCGCCCCAGGGCCGAGTGATGGCACCGTTAGTATGCGCGTGCAGAGGCATGCTGGTGATTGGAATGTACTAACAAAAAGCGCTAAGTCCGCGGATGGCCGGCATCGTGTGAAGAGGTTATCCAAAATCCGTTAATAATGCGGCCAATCGATTGCTGAGACGTTTTTCTGACAGAAAAACTGTGCCGTCGTGATGAGTTACGATCCGGGAAAAAATCGAGAAAGGAAACATTGAGAGCACATTGAGGGAGTGTTTTCAGTTCGGAGCCGTTCCTTTTTTGCAATACCCTGTTGAGCAACGCAGAGGAATTAGCAACACAATTGTGTCACTTCTAATTGCATACGAATTCGCTTCATCCTGTTGCAATGTCGATGCTTTGGCTTGGAGGCCTAGCATGTCCACCAAGAGCAGTGTTTCCCGTCTCCTGGTGATGTCTGTCTGCGGACAGATAACTGATTGGATTGGATCGGAGCTCGCGTCCTCAGCACTGCTGCCATGTGGGGGGGTAAGTCAGGCCACCTGACTTCTCTGCCACAGACATGTTGCAATACTGCACACTCCCTTGAAGCATCCCCCCGGGGACGAGTGGTCTAGGGGTAAGATGCTCGTCTCACAATCGAAAGGTTGTGGGTTCGAGTCTCACCTGTCGCTACTCTTCGCCCGCGACCAATCGGCGTGAGAGATTGGCGACGCTACATGACTCTACGGTCGACGTGTCGCAAAACCAATAACCAACCAATAACCAACCAACCCTTGAAGCATACTGGCACATGTGAGCACATGGCTAGCCTGCTGATGGAACAGTTCCTTGGCGCACGCTAATGGCTGGATCTCAAATGTTCGCAATGTTGCAGATGCTCGTATCGTAGATAAGGGGCAACTGGGGCATGTGCATCCCCCTCTATGAAGAGGTGGCGCCACTCCGGCCGGAAAAGGCCGGAGCGTTGAGGAAGCGTCCAGTACCCCCCACACACACACTCTATCACTCCACCGATTTTTCAGCCAATGCCTTCTTCAGAGGAAAGGGCGCCCCTTAGAGACGAAAACTCTCCCCTTCAGTATGCTCAAGTACACCCTTCCCCACCCTTACGCCCGCTGAACGATTTCGTCCGCCGAAGTCGCTCCCCCCCCCCCCTCAGATGAAATGTGTGCCCCACATAAAATCCTGGATCCGCCATTGTTGCCAATACCTGTATCACAAATGTTTGTTTTGCAGATGCTAGCATAAGCAAATTTGCACATAGACAAATGTTCGCATCAGCAAATGCTCGCATTGTTATGTTAATTCGGGCATTTGTGTTAAAGATAATGAGCCCTGGAGCTGAAAACAAAATAAAATAAATGCAGTTCTTCAAAACTATCGAGGAATGACTTGCTCCCCGATACACTTCCCTTAAAAAGTGTTCCATGTTGTTCAACCACGTTCCCCAGTGCAGAGCGGGAGAGGTTCCACCACCTTCCCAAGTGCAGAGTGGGGGAGGTTCAACCACCAAGCCCAGTGCAGAGAGGAGGAAGGGCTTGCCACTTCCTTGCAACTTCCTTAGCGCTCCCAAGCTCAAATTTCTGGTTGCATGAAACTGAACCCTGCAAGGCAGGATCTCAAGATTGTTAGCCATTTTTATACTTCTGTTGCTGGCTTGCCTTCCAGGTCGGCTTAAATACATTTTCTGACGTTGATAATTGTCACGTTTAATCAGTACCTGTGTAACAACAATGCTGTGTCTGCGCATGAGATGTTCAACACGGGTCATTTCACGCTAACCAAACCAGTCGATAACACCCCACCCGTCAGATTGTGCTTAAGCTTTGAACCTGATCACGATTTTGGACGTTTTATGTCCCTCTGACCAGCACTTTGTCCTGTACGGTGACGTAAAGATATGACGTCATACCACGAAATGATTTTACGCTCAGGTACCTCTGGAACGTGGGGAGATTTCTTACATCCGAAAACTGCTGCGATGTGCAAAGATACACAACGTGATGATACGTCTTGCAATATATGGTTCCAAATTTGAAAGTATTTTTAGAACCAAAAGTTTGCATGCAATTTCGATTCGTGACAAACGCCCCTCTCGATTCTTCTCAAACATCGATTTTCAAATTATACGAATGATTTGACCCTGGCATGACCCATACATGGAGTGGGAGCTCAACTCAAGCACTGTGAAGAAAAAAAAATTCGCAGGTGCTAGAGGGTGAGTGCAAAGGTGATTGCGGAGGTCAGTGCTGGAGGGTGAATGCGGAGGTGAGTGCTGGAGGATGAGTGCGACAGTGAGTGCTTGAGGGTGAGTGCGGAGGTGAGTGCGGAGGTGAGTGCGGAGGTGAGTGCGGCGGTGAGTGCTGGAGGGTGAGTGCGGCGGTGAGTGCTGGAGGGTGAGTGCGGCGGTGAGTGCGGAGGGTGAGTGCGGAGGTGAGTGCGGCGGTGAGTGCTGGAGGGTGAGTGCGGAGGTCAGTGCTGGAGGGTGAGTGCGGCGGTGAGTGCTGGAGGGTGAGTGCGGAGGTGAGTGCGGAGGTGAGTGCGGAGGTGAGTGCGGCGGTGAGTGCTGGAGGTTGAGTGCGGCGGTGAGTGCTGGAGGTAAGTGCAGCCAGGTGGTGCCCGGGTTACGTCGGAGATAATCTCTGTCGCTTTCTCCTGTTCTTTAGTTACCTGCGATACCGTAGTGGTCTGAACCACAAGGGCCTCCATGCATCAGAACGTTGATTAATTTATTGATGTAGCTAGGGCCGTTATTGATGTAGCTAGGGCCGTTATTGATGTAGCTAGGGCCGTTATTGATGTAGCTAGGGTCGTTATTGATGTAGCTTGGGCCGTTGCCAATAGGACAAGGCCTCACTGCCTCAGCACACACCTAGAACAGCTACCTCAAGAGCTTAAAGTTGGAGCTTTCACCAGATGAGTTGGTCATCATGGGTGACTTTTCCGAACACTATTCGGTTGTGGCAGAAAGTGTTGTGCATGGGTAGCACTGGGAGGACGCATTGGCCCATTTGTGTACCCATTTGTCGTTTATGCCGCAGCTTCCGATGAAGCAGCTACTCCACTTGGAACAAAATCCCAGATTGCACTTGGCACGTCGACAACGTAAGCGGCCCACATAGGAAATGGGGTGCAGCCATACTCATTGCAAACAGCATACCTCATCGTCGAGTAACGTTAAATACTCCCCTGAATTGCGTAGCAGTCAGCCTCAAAATTGCCCATTGCCAAACCAGTCATCTCACTATACATCTCGCCGTCAGCTGAAACCCCCACACCACAGGAGCTAAGCGACTTGCTGCTTTAGGCCCCTCCACCAGTCGCATTATGGGAGACTTTAATGCTAAGCACCCCTCCTGGGGAAGCGACCAGAATGACGCTAGAGGACGCGAAATTCACCAGTGTATTTCGGACCACAACTTAGCACTTTTTAACACCGGGGCCGCCACCCGCTACAACCCGACCTTAGGAGGATCGGACAGTTGCATTGACTTAATGTGCTGCTCCCAACGACTTAGCTCACTATTTGACTGGTCAGTTTCAGATGTTCCCGGTCTGAGCGACCACTACCCAATCACAATTAGGCTCAGCACGGACGCTATCCACCACGCTAAGCTATTTAGACAATCTTGGAACTTGAAAAGAGCGGATTGGGCTAAATTCGAGGAACAGGTGGACCTCAACCTAGCAACTTCAGAGACCAGTAAGATCGAGACAATCCTAAGGGCCATCAGCTCAGCAGCACGAGACTCAGTCCCAAAAAGTAACAAACCTAGGAAAAAGGTATCTACGCCATGGTGGACCCCGGACTGTCAAAGGGCAATCGCCGCACGGCGCCGTGCCCACAAACAATTCGAAAGATGCGTGTGCGAAGCGCACCTAACAGTATACAGACAATCTCAAAAACACTGCCGGGGTACACAATTCGAACAGCACGCCAAAGCTGTTGGCAGTCTTTTGCCTCTCAATTCAATACGTTCACCCCTACCGGCAGAATCTGGGACCTGATAAAGCGTTTCAACCTGAAACGCCCACCACCAGGCCCCTTCCCCCAGCTGACGGTGAAAGGACAGCGCATCACTGACCCACAAGTCGTAGACCACTTTAAACTACACTACGCCAGCGCATCTGGCAACAGCAACTACGACACCACTATAGTAAGCGCTCTAGACGCCCTTGCCTCCAAAGCAAGTTTTAGCTCTAGCAATAAAGAAGTCTACAATCAGTCGTTTACTATGCACGAGTTACACCCTACCCTACCCTACACCCTACACGCCTTGCCCTACACCTGCTCTGTGGGCATGAAGCACGTATTCTAGTGCTTAAAAGTTTGATCAAATGCAAATTAGTCATATTTAGCCACGTATGATCAACCACTTGTATGGGCATGCTTTTCACCCCACTTCATTTAAGTACACCTGGGTTGAACTGGTTAAGTTCACCGAAGTTTTCTCGCCCAGTTTTGGTCTGTGGAATGCAACTGAAAGGGAGACAGCTAGTGTGTGAGTAAGCGGTACAAAAGCCACAGCATAGCACATCGACGGGTCTTTCCGGTCAGATCCTTACACCCAGTCTCGGGGGGGGGGGTCATCAGAAGTCCCCATCTCCAAGCTAAGCGTCGCAAGAAAACGGAACCCCCCTCCCCCCACCCCAAACAAAACAAAATGTCCGTCAATGAGTTACGTCACTATGCATTTTATCAGGCCACGATAGATATCATGTTTTTGGCTCTGGAGAGTTCATTTTGAGGAAGATTGCAAGAACACAACTTTTTTGGGGGGGAATCAGGAAAGAAAAATGCGAAATGGACCATGGCAAGAAAGTGCTTGTCCATCAAAAATATACATGCTAATTTTAAGCTTTGAAAAATGTTTAGTTTACGGTTTTTCAAGTATATATTTTTGGATTAGTGGAGCGCACTGAGAAACATTACGTTCATACAAAGTGTTTACCTTAATCAGGATCTGAGATTTTAGCCCAAATAGGCAAATATGTAAAACAAATAAGTCATGAAAAAAGGCAAGAACAACACAACAACTGATCTGGTGAGTTCTGTTGCGTCACTAACGATATGTAAGCGATGGAAGGTTCATTCAAATATCCTTACCCGTTATCCCGCCCTGTCTCGGAGGGGGAGGGCATTTTACATTCCCATGAGGTTTTCCGCGGATAGTGGAAAAACGGCGCGCGACAGTGCGCAGAAATTTTGCATACGTCTTCCACATCAATGTGACATGTTGTGCTAAAATTTTGAGGTGAGGTCACCTACGGTCAACGAGTTAGTCAAGGTCAAGTGAGGTCACCTCCAAAAGTTTAACCAGTCGTCACGCTTTAACGGCTGATGGTATTTGAATTCAACTTTCAGCATTTGCTTATCATTAGGAATGGAACAAAACGCGCCAGATATATTTGTGATTTTTTTTCGTTTTTGATAGCTTATTAGTTTTGGATAATTGCCCATTATGGTTAAAATCGAAGATTCTGGTTAATTGAGCACTTTTTGGGGTTAAAGTGGACTTAAGACAACGTTTTACGATCCGGTCTACGCATTAGAACAGTACAAATTAATTAAAGTTGAAAACTAAAAGTTTTAAAAAGGTTCCAATATTTTTTTCTGGGCGAACATTTAGGAGCCATGGTCGATTTCGTCTTCTTTTTATCTAAAACAATTTTTGTTTTTAAAATCTCCCTCAAAATGAACTCATCAAAGTAAAAAACATGATGTCAGTCATCCCATGATCCCATAGACCCCCTGGTGGCGTCATTGCTTGGGGGGAATGGGGGTGGTTTCGGGCCCTACTCGTCAAGCGCTTTCCGATGACATCACTTTCGTTGTCTTGCAACGCTTGGTTTGGAGATTAGAGGGGATATAAAATCCCCCCCCGCCCAGAGAAGGAGGACTGACCGGAAACGGCTCCGGTTAAAGCGTGACGAATGGCTTAACTTTTATGGAGGTGACCTCACATGACCTTGACTGATTCGATAACCATGGATGATCTGACGTCAAAACTTCAACACACGCTTGGTTGTAATTGATGTGGAAAACGTATGCCAAATTGCTGCCAAATTGCTGCCAAATTGCTGCCAAATTGCTGCCAAATTGCTGCCAAATTGCTGCCAAATTGCTGCCAAATTGCGCAATTTTTCTCTGCCCGCTGTAAATTTTAGGAGGGGGCGTAAAAAGACCCCTCGAGACGGCGCGGGTTAAACGATGCGAATGAGATACACATTAACGATGATAACGCTTTGTCTGCATGGCATTCCTTTGTCTGACAGTACTGGTAGCTCCAGTGGTGCTGGGATTTCAGCGCCATCCGACTCTTGATGCCATACAATAGATTGACAATATTCCCCGCATGCCTGTACGATTACAAATATTGACAAATACACATAAAACCATGACCGCGTCCACAGCAAGCAGCCAGTCCACCCGGCATTCACGACAACCTTGCCAACCAGCCCACCCGCCACCCAAGGCGTCCATACTAACCAGCCCACCCGGCATACACTGACATCCATACCAACCAGCCCACCCGGCATCCACGGCATCCATACCAACCAGCCACCAGGCATCCACTGCATCCATACCCACCAGCCGACCAGAAAGTCACGGCATCCATTATAACAAGCCCACCCGGCGCGTCACCACAGCGGCCAATCAATGCCACAAGTACACTGCAATTACAACATCGGCCTGCCCGCCGAAGACCCAGGTCACGCGTGGCACTGGTCGCGTGCAGCCGAGGTGGGAGGCGAACGGTGCACTGACCTAGTTACACTGTCTGAACACGAGCCATATGGAGGCGATTGTCACCTGATTTCACATGCGATGGTCGCATGTAGGCCGCCGGTAGTTGCCTAGTTCGGAGAATCCGAGTGCGACGTTCGACAAAAAGGGAGCTCCAAGACAGACAAAGACAAAGACAAAGACAGACAAAGACAAAGGCAAAGGCAAAGGCAAAGGCAAAGGCAAAGGCAAAGGCAAAGGCAAAGGCAAAGGCAAAGGCAAAGGCAGAGGCAAAGACAAAGACAAAGGCAAAGACAAACATACACAAACACAAACACAAACACAAACACAAACACAAACACAAACACAAACACAAACACAAACACAAACACAAACATAAACAAAAACACAAGGACAAGGAGAAAGACAAAGACAAAGACAAAGACAAAGACAAAGACAAAGACAAAGACAAAGACAAACAAAGACAAAGACAAAGACAAAGACAAAGACAAATGTAAGGCAAAGACAGAGACAAGGTCAAAGACAATGACAGAGACAAAGACAACGACAAATACAGAAACAGAGCAAGACAAAGTTAGAAGAAAGAAGGATGAGTGCTGTGTAGCTAAGTGCTATGAGTCTATGTAGGCGAACACAGTGTGCTGCAAAATTGCAAATACAGCAACAGCCCTGAAACATTACAACATATATCGGAATATTCCGGTATAATAATTGTGTATGGTTTATGATTTGAGTCCATTGTTGCTTCCAAAAAAGCCGAATTCTCTATCGTATTGATGATTTGACGACTTCAAAATGTTGTGTAATTTCTATGATGTTTCGTAGCTCTAATGATTCGATGACTCATTGTTCTGCTTCTTCGTTTCCTGGGATGCCACAGTGACTGATGATGCCAGGAATGCTAGGAAACGGGTCCTCGCACCCATTAGATGAAATGTGTCTAAGTTCATGTAGGAATGGATGGGATGTATGGGAGTGATGCAAAAGATAAAGTGAAGAAATGGATTGTAAAGTGGTTTTAGAGTATGGATAAATGACAACACTTCACATAGGGTGATAGAGGAAACAATTGCAAATATATCGGAGGGCAAAGAAGAGGGCCTGCAATTTGGCGATGTGCACTGAGGTTCCGTCTGGTAAGCGATGTTCTTTTTGTACGTCCCCGCAACAATGACATTTCCTGTGAGGTTGGCATACTTAGTTCCGTCAGTAAAAAGAACAGGAACATGGCAATGCCGAGAGCGAAAATGGTGGAATTGTATTTGGCATATGCTTGACTTAGCTGTGATTTTGAAGTGGTGGTCAGATAGCAAATGTGTTGTTCGGCCATCTGCCATGGTGGGATAGTGGGTGTAGGAAGATAAACAATGGGTAGAATAGTGAAATGAACTTGTGCACTATTTTTTTGCTCGAGAATCTATAGTGAGGCCAGTTCGTTTTTCCGCTGGACCTAAATAATCATGATGTAAATTTGGATAAGTTGCAAGGAAGCATGTAAAAGTTCAAGTACTCCCCCAGGCAAAACGTTCAAATAGTCTCTCAGGGAAAAAACGTTCAAATAGTCTCACAGTCAAAGCGTTCAAAAACGTTGAAATATTGTTACAAGCGAAGACCTTCGAAGAAAACGTAACTACTCGGAGACCAGGGATGCCAAGCATTTGAAATTTTCAGAGGTGGCAATTCGGTGTGGCACATACACCCACCGAATTTCATCAAAATCACTCCATCCATTTGTTTTAACTAGAACCACCAAGAGGAAGAGGTCGATCAGGCTGTGGACAGGATGAGGTCCATCTCCCCACCATCACACGCTCGTATTGCCAGGGTTGCTGAAATCACAGCTTGTTGCGTTATATTCCAGACGTGTGCTTCATACCGGAGTCCCGTTAAGATTGGCTCAGCATAGTTACGACGCCCTTCCTTTGCGAGCAGGGTTTCGCGGTCGCGTGCCTCTTGAAGGCTTCACAGAGCGAGTTGTGGACGTTGGTTTTGCGACACGTCGAGTGTTGTGTCATGCAACGTCGCCTGGTCACAGGCGAACAGTAGCAACAGGTGGGACTCAAACCCACCACCTTTCGGTTGGGAGACCGCCACTTTGGACTCAACGCCGCCAACCTCTCGCCAACCTCTCACACCGCCTGGTCACAGGCGAACAGTAGCAACAGGTGGGACTCAAACCCACCACCTTTCGGTCGGGAGACCGCCACTTTGGACTCAACGCCGCCAATCTCTCACACCGCCTGGTCACAGGCGAACAGTAGCAACAGGTGGGACTCAAACCCACCACCTTTCGGTCGGGAGACCGCCACTTTGGACTCAACGCCGCCAATCTCTCACACCGCCTGGTCACAGGCGAACAGTAGCAACAGGTGGGACTCAAACCCACCACCTTTCGGTCGGGAGACCGCCACTTTGGACTCAACGCCGCCAATCTCTCACACCGCTTGGTCACAGGCGAACAGTAGCAACAGGTGGGGCTCAAACCCACCGCCTTTCGGTTGGGAGACCGCCACTTTGGACTCAACGCCGCCAATCTCTCACACCGCCTGGTCACAGGCGAACAGTAGCAACAGGTGGGACTGAAACCCACCACCTTTCGGTCGGGAGACCGCCACTTTGGACTCAACGCCGCCAATCTCTCACACCGCCTGGTCACAGGCGAACAGTAGCAACAGGTGGGACTCAAACCCACCACCTTTCGGTCGGGAGACCGCCACTTTGGACTCAACGCCGCCAATCTCTCACACCGCCTGGTCACAGGCGAACAGTAGCAACAGGTGGGACTGAAACCCACCACCTTTCGGTTGGGAGACCGCCACTTTGGACTCAACGCCGCCAATCTCTCACACCGCCGGGTCACAGGCGAACAGTAGCAACAGGTGGGACTCAAACCCATCACCTTTCGGTTGGGAGACCGCCACTTTGGACTCAACGCCGCCAATCTCTCACACCGCCTGGTCACAGGCGAACAGTAGCAACAGGTGGGACTCAAACCCACCACCTTTCGGTCGGGAGACCGCCACTTTGGACTCAACGCCGCCAATCTCACACCGCCTGGTCACAGGCGAACAGTAGCAACAGGTGGGCTCAAACCCACCGCCTTTCGGTCGGGAGACCGCCACTTGGACTCAACGCCGCCAACCTCTCACACCGCTTGGTCACAGGCGAACAGTAGCAACAGGTGGACTCAAACCCATCACCTTTCGGTTGGAGACCGCCACTTTGGACTCAACGCCGCCAATCTCTCACACCGCCTGGTCACAGGCGAACAGTAGCAACAGGTGGGACTCAAACCCACCACCTTTCGGTCGGGAGACCGCCACTGGACTCAACGCCGCCAATCTCTCACACGCCTGGTCACAGGCGAACAGTAGCAACAGGTGGGACTCAAACCCACCACCTTTCGGTCGGGAGACCGCCACTTGGACTCAACGCCGCCAATCTCTCACACCGCCTGGTCACAGGCGAACAGTAGCAACAGGTGGGACTCAAACCCACCACCTTTCGGTCGGGGAGACCGCCACTTTGGACTCAACGCCGCCAACCTCTCACACCGCCTGGTCACAGGCGAACAGTAGCAACAGGTGGGACTCAAACCCACCACCTTTCGGTCGGGAGACCGCCACTTTGGACTCAACGCCGCCAATCTCTCACACCGCCTGGTCACAGGCGAACAGTAGCAACAGGTGGGACTCAAACCCACCACCTTTCGGTCGGGAGACCGCCACTTTGGACTCAACGCCGCCAATCTCTCACACCGCTTGGTCACAGGCGAACAGTAGCAACAGGTGGGACTCAAACCCATCACCTTTCGGTTGGGAGACCGCCACTTTGGACTCAACGCCGCCAATCTCTCACACCGCTTGGTCACAGGCGAACAGTAGCAACAGGTGGGACTCAAACCCACCACCTTTCGGTCGGGAGACCGCCACTTTGCCCCTAGACCACTCGCCTCCTTCACATAACCTAACGATGCCATCGCAGCAACCTAATTCGTGTGGAAGAGGAGGATCAGATATATTTTATCGTGTGGAGGATCAGATATATTTGTCCACGGATATATTTTCCGTGGAGTTATAAGGCAAAGATTTTGAAGGAAATTGCATGTGAATAAATGATACGAAATATATATATTTACCGGAAAGAGAAAAGATAGCATCCAGGACATGATTGTAAGCAATAGATGTATTGGCACCATTGAATACATGTATTGGCCAATACATGGTGCCCATGTATTGGCACCATTGATTACAATGGTGCACACAGTACACGCGAGGACAAGATCCTCCTCCGAGACGATACCACCGCTGACTCACCTCCGATAAATACATCTGCTGACGGTACCACCGCACACAGTTACCAGAGCATGTCACAACTTAACAAGGGAGTGGCGCCGCGACGAAGGAGGGTCGGTGGTCTGGTGATCGACCCGTCTCTCTTGCAGCGGACTGCGGCGAGTTCGAGCCTCCCTGACCGCACAGACTCCGGGCTCCACCGCGACCACTTCAGGTGACGGAGTAGCGCAGCCATCAGCACCTGAAGACGCATCACCTGGCCGACCGCTCAGTGAGCCGTCGCCTCGCGGCTCAAACCGCCGCCTCGGAGGCGACCGACCGTGACGACGGCGGCCGCCGTCAGCTGACTCGAGCGTCAGCTGACATCCGGCGGTGACGTCACGGGTCACGACTCGCTGGCCACGACGGGGCGCGTTTCGGGCCAGGAGCGCCACTGTGGCTCACTGAGCCGTGACCGGGTCGTGCCGGCTGCGTCACGAGTGCCGCCGTCTCGGCCGTTCTGGGCCACCGTGTCAGCGGCCTGCGCCATCCCGCGCCGAAACTGTCGCACTGCGCTCAATGCGACGCCACACGGGGGCCCCGTGTAAGTGGGGCACAATGGATGCCTGGTGGCGGTGGGGAGGGGTGACAGGTGACAGCAGGTCGCCATCGTTGCAGAACGCACTGTGTATGAGGAGGATCGCAGAGAAAGGCCACCTCCATTCCCCCGCCAACTCAGGATGTGGACCCATCCGATAGTTCTGGGCTTAGCGTTGCTTCCATTGACGTTGCAGCGAAGGTATCTGGTCAGGAGCGTGAACACTGCCTCCAATCGAAGCTCATCAGCTTTGATCTCATGTGTTTCGCTGGATTGCCATCCAGGAGGCTTCGCTGCGACACTTTCCCTTATTGTGTATGTTTGCTTCCGGTTCGTGTGGTATCATAATTTAACCTAATGGATTTTCAACAATGCATGCCGAGATTATAACTCCAGAGTATGTGTGCGTCTGTGTGTAATTGTAGATGTGTGTGTGTGTGTGTGTGTGTGTGTGTGTGTGTGTGTGTGTGTGTGTGTGTGCAGTATTAACTGAGTGATTGGGTTTGATGGGTTGTTGGTGTTTTGCGCAGTACAGATGCTGGCGATACATTAGAACATCGCAATCTTCTGTTCTTACCGGGATGCCAAAGTTCTGGCAGTGTTGCGAAATATATATGCCTTGCTGAAAAAGTTAAGCATGACGCCTGTGCGTGCCACTGGGAATTATTGACATCAAGTTTGCGAACAAAAATTCACTGTTTATTAAATTGACAAAATAAATATTTTTGCACACGTCTCCCATGATGTATGATATGGAATATCGTGTCATCATGCTCATGTCGCTTGTACTCTCAAATCCAGATGCAACTATGCAGGAAGGAAACGAATGACTTAGGAAAGCTATATCAAAATGAGCCCCAAATGCCCAAGCTAAACTTTTTCGTCCAAACGAAGTATGAAAGCTGTGATTTGATAGCCGTATTAAAACCTGTGACACGTTGTACCCAAACATCGAAGCGGACAGATTATACTACAATTATGCATCGTGCGCAGGTATATATATATATATATATATATATATATATATATATATATATATATATATATATATATAATATATATCAGACAACCAGCAGACGAAGTTACTAACAAGCGTACGAAGCCGCCGCTTCTGTCTGCAGTAGTTGCAGGATAGCAGAGTGTTAGCGTTTCTTTTCAATGTTTGAAAACATACCTGATTTTACACGCGCCAAATGTCCAACGATGAAGCTGAAGCATGCTAGTGGGCATTGCAGGATTGTAGTTCCTTGCAGAATTTCTGAACTGATCTGTAGCACTCCGGCGAGATGCAAAAAACCCGAACAAACAAAGTGACCTACCTCGACAAGAGATCCGGTTCTTTTGTTTGCACATGTGCTTTGTCTTAGCCCAGCAACTGATTTTCGGCTTCGAGTATCTTCGCGAATGTAATGACCCTGATGAAATGTTGCGATGAAGCGTATATTCTGAGCAATTTTACCGGACATGTACTTATTATATTCGAGATGGTGCCCATTAGACCCGTGAACAGCATTTCAAAAGTAAGCCTGACTATGCGATGAGTCACATTTGTATACATTGAATCTAAATAAGCAAAATTTGTTTAAGTGCACCTGCAAAATGTAGCATGATTCTCCCGTCGTCGTTGTGAAAAGCAAGCTATGGGACCATAACGATGATTTTCGTGCGTAGGATATTTACCCAACACCCACAAACATACAAATACACACATATGTGCATTATAATATATATATATATATATATATATATATATATATATATATATATATATATATATATATATATATATATATATATATATATATATATATATATATATATATATATATATATATATATATATATATATGTATATCTCTATATATATATATACATATATATAATTATATGCATATATATACATCAACCTTAATAGGCCGATTTGATACATTCGGAGAGTGAACTTAATGCATGTTATTTGGATATTATCTTCGACGCAAATTCATGAAGAGGCATAATGTGATGATAGATAACGGTGATAGGAACAGTGTCACATATATTTCAGTTTCTGTGCACATAGCATTCTAACAGGAACAACTTTCCACTTCGGTCTGCCAATACCATCGATACCATTCCACTAAAATGTTACTTGAGGTCTTGCATTCAGCGGCGGCGGCGGTGGCGGCGGCGGGCGAGTGTACCGGTGTCTAGCGAGTGTACCGGCACTCGCTAGACGGCCGCTCCTGCCACCTCCACTCCTCCACTCATCCACTCCAAATAACAGCTGCCCATGTCGCTCACCAGGCTCAGTCTCATTTTCTTGGCAGACCTTCTAGCATAGTCTGTTGAGTTCTGTGCCACTAGCATGGTGGTCAGGAATGGTATCTTGTGTGGGTATTTGACCCTGACCTTATTTTTGTACTTTTAAAACCGTATTTTTCCAGAGATCGCAAGGCTTATGGTTGTCAATTGTTTTGTGAATTCTTAAATCGACCCAGTGGTTTCTGAAATATAAGTATTCCACGAGCTTGACCCCAGCTGACCTAAACCTGCAACCTCTAGGAGCAGATCTGAAAATAAGAATTCCCCATACTACACACTGGAATCCAATTGATAATTTTCTTGAACTTTCCACCTTATGCTGTTGCATTCCGTACCTCTAGCATCCGATCAAAGGCATTGTCTCATTTACATGTTTGACCTTGATCTAATGCCCTATGTTTAATCGGCAACACACAAAACTTTGTGAGTCCCGATATATATATATATATATATATAGATATATATATATATATATATATATATATATATATATATATATATATATATGTATATATATATATATATATATATATATATATATATATATATATATATATATATATATATATATATATATATATATATATATATATATATATATATATACATATATATATATATATATATATATATATATATATATATATATATATATATATATATCGACAGACGCATATCGAGCGGCATCCAGCTGCCAATTGCAGTTCGAATGGTTCCAATAGGCCCATGCACGGAAAACAAATATATTCGCATGTGATTACTGGCAGATCTAAGTGGGGGGAGGCGGGGCGGGTACAGGGGCCATGTCCCCGCCGCCCCCCCCAGACGCCGATTCTGTTTCGACATTTTGGAGTAAAGTAGCATTTTCTTGACATCTAAAACATTTTATCCGACAAATATTGTCGCACGCAGACACGATGAATGTTGGCTGATCCGAAAAGGTTTTTGAAATCGAAGTGTTTCTAATTAACCTCAGCAAACGGCCCTGGATAAGTCTCTGCATACGGTGGGTAGATGCTAACTTACTCGCCATGTAAGAGTATCACGGACCAGCTCCCACTATGGCACACAATTTTTGCACCATTTTTTATGCACAACACAAGCAAAAATCCATGACCAAAGCCCATCGTACGACATATGCAGGTTGGCTGGGCCCAAAACTCAGGGATGATGGATGTGCAGACCCGTTGACAGCAAAGTACACCCGGCAGTAATGAGCAATGGAAAATGCCGACGCTGAGGGAGTCTTACTGATGCGTGCACGTTAAAAAGAAGTGCATAGCACTTGGATATCATTTTCCCTCGCTGGCAATATCAAGAGATCAAGATCAAGATCGCTGGTAGAACCATTGGCTCCGCCATGTCACTTTTATTGGGAGGATGGCAAAGGCGATCCCAAAAATGTACCTGGGACGCAGGCTAGAAAAGCACAAAAACTCCAACAAATTATCGGGCTTGCGTTGCCGCCGATGCGGGGTCAGTTGTAAAATATTACAGTGAGACTTCGAAAATTAATAACTTGTGTCCGTATTTCGAGAGAACTGAATTCAATACTTTTCGCTCACACATTGCACATGGTCGGCGCGAGTGGGAGCTGGATAGAGGACTCCTCTGATTCAAACATCATTGGGTGCGGAAATTGCACCAGAACGCGTTGCCCTCCAGCAGAGGTGGATGTCCCGGGAAGAAGTCAGGGCCCTCGTGTGGTTCGTCGGACCCTCATTGAACCCTCCCTGAAAAACTTAGCCTACCAAATCAATCAATACCCAAAAATCAATATAAATGCAATGCAATCAATAGGAAGGACAGAGACAACTCCAAAACCGATGTCTTCATCATTTTGGATTGTAGTTTTCCCCTGTGAGATGACAGTTCGTATTGCTGAACCCCCCACACACCCCAGGATCTCGAGAAATCTCTACGCATGCCCTCCAGTATTAATTGGGTAAATGAAGGCTTCCCCTGGACTAATCTCCCTCCTTTTCGTGTCGTTTTTCACCCGTATATTTCCAACACATGATGCAAGGGTGAAAAGGCGAGGTCATGTCACAGCACGACTTTGGTAAGGTCATGTCACAGTACGACCCGGCAGGCCACATGTGCCATGCACGGCCACCCCTCCTCTCGGTAGTGCCCGCTCGGTGCGGCACTTGTGATTGGGTGATCTAGACAGTCCATCAAATCTAGATTTATTATCAATCTAGATTTATTAATCTAGATCTAGATCTAGATTGTCCATCAAACCTTCGGCCCAGCCCGCTTCGGTCCAACTATTTGGGGTGAGATACATGATGAGAGTAGGACGTGCCTTGTTATCAGAACCCGTGCATGGCTTGATGATTCCATCTTTTTCTTGCACTGTCAATCGTTGTAAATATTTTAGCTCCAAAACAAATTACCAAACCGCGTGAGTGTACGATGACCTTCATATGCAGTACTTGCACGTAAAATTTAAATATTACTTGATAAATTCCCGATGTTTCGCTATCTTACTTTATCAGGCGCCAATGCCAGATCATGGGCTTAACCCTCAAGAAAAGGTGACTTACTGAGACTGTGGACATTACTCAATTGAGATTCGAAGTGTAGCTTAAATGCCACCTAAAAAGGTCACCACGTCACCGCGTCACATGACGACAGTGACGTCATCGCGTCACTCCTGTCACCGCGTCACAACCATGCGCCACCGCCTCACAGCCTTGTACCACCTAAGCACAACACAGCACCCGGTACAACCCTACACCAGTGGCACAACCCTACAACCGTGGCACAGCCCTACAACCGTGGCACAACCCTACCATCGTGGCACAGCCCTACAACCGTGGCACAACCCTACAACCGTGGCACAGCCCTACCATCGTGGCACAGCCCTACAACCGTGGCACAGCCCTACCACCGTGGCACAACCCTACCACCGTGGCACAACCCTACCATCGTGGCACAGCCCTACAACCGTGGCACAACCCTACCATCGTGGCACAACCCTACAACCGTGGCACAGCCCTACAACCGTGGCACAGCCCTACAACCGTGGCACAGCCCTACAACCGTGGCACAGCCCTACAACCGTGGCACAACCCTACCATCGTGGCACAGCCCTACAACCGTGGCACAGCCCTACCATCGTGGCACAACCCTACCATCGTGGCACAGCCCTACAACCGTGGCACAGCCCTACAACCGTGGCACAACCCTACAACCGTGGCACAACCCTACCATCGTGGCACAGCCCTACCACCGTGGCACAACCCTACCATCGTGGCACAGCCCTACAACCGTGGCACAACCCTACCATCGTGGCACAACCCTACAACCGTGGCACAGCCCTACAACCGTGGCACAGCCCTACAACCGTGGCACAATCCGGAACACCAGGCGAGCCCATTCGTCGGGCCGGTGGGCTTTACGACCGCGGCCGCCGGCGCACGTGTGAACCGTGACCTGAGTGCACGGCATCGCGCACGTGCAACCTGTCATCGGCGGATATTGCCGACTAGTGACACGGTAATGAGTGGATCGGTGGCTCGGCGGCTCAGTCGTCACCGGCGCGCCAGTGGCACTGCGGCGGCAGCGGCGGCAGCGGCGCCTTCGGTGGCTCCTGAAGACGCCGCAGGCAGTGAAGAGGAGAGCGAGTCCCTCGCAGGAGGTTCTCCTGGAGCTGAGGACGCACTCACCTGACGGGCGATAACGGCGGCGCGCCATCTCGGCGGAACACGGCATCCTCTGTTGGTGAGGACGACACCTCCGACCGGCGAGAGCAGCAGCTGTCTCTGGTGAGGATCATCTGGTGAAGTCAGCTTCTCTGACACGGCCGAGTGAAGAGCTGGCCAACTGAGAAGAGCGGCAGGTTCGTGTCTGCGCTGGCGGATATCGCGCGAAGTTGAAAGACAGTCTACGCTGGAGGATATCACGAAGTCGAAAAAAGCATCTACATCAAGAAAAACATCGGCTAGCACCCGATCCCGCTGATTAGTTGATTTCACTTCTAAGAGAATAGAGAAACGTTTGCTGGTGAACGCATTGTGCTGAACCGCTAATAAGACCTTCAACAAGTAGTGATCTACTTCTTCATCAAATAACACATGAGTTACCTGTCTGATTGCTAACCAACTGAACTGAATTCACTGTTGTCGCTTTTGCAGAAGACGCGCCTTGCGTGTAGCGAATATCACCAGCATCGCTAGGCCTTCACTGAAGCGTTAGTTGACCTGACGTGAACTAAAGACTGCAAGCCCAGTGGACCGGCAGTGTACCTGACGTAACCAAGACGCTCCATGCAATAGTGGCTCTATCTGACACAGGACTCCGCGCGTGACTGTCTCCGACGCGATGTATCTCTCGCTGGATACATACTGATCGTCTGTCCGGTAGTCAAACGTCCAGCACTGTGTCCAGCCTGACGTGACCCGACCTGTCCGGCAGTCAAGCATTCAGCGTCCAGCAGTGTGTCCAGCCTGACCTGACCCGACCTGACCGGCAGTGTGTCCAGCCTGACCTGACCCGACCCGACCGGCAGTCAAGCATTCAGCGTCCGGCAGTGTGTCGACATCAGCAAGTGAAGGCCTCCTCAGCGGCAGAGTGGTCACCAGCCTCGGAGGACCTCACACAGGTGTAACTGTTGACGAGCCTGTGGCGACATGACGACTGTACTAAACGCTGCACACCACGACGCGAACGAAGCCGACGTCAATCATCACGGAGCAGCGGCGAAGTGAGCATGATGTTCTCTCGGCTGACTTCGCTGGCGGCGCGCTTTCGGCGCGTGGCGGCACGACCGGCGGCTCTCCTGCCGGTGGTGGTGATGGTGCCGGTGATGGTGGTGGCGGTGGTGGTTCTGACGCTGCCGACCGCCTCCGGACACGCCTCGCCGGCGAGGCCGCTCGCAGGTCCGCAACGGCGGCCTGCGTCCAGCCGAGCAGCGACTCGAGTGTCGGACGCAAGAGTCGCCGCCGCCGCCGCGAACTCGCCGACGTCCTACCGGCGCATCGATGTAGCGCAGCACGCGCAGTATTCCGCTCCGGGAGTGCCTGCAGCTCTCGTGGGTGAGGATTCGCGTTCCCGGGATGGAGCGAGGCCCCGCAGGACAAACGTGGAGCTCTGCTGGTCTCAGGCGGGCTTCTTCTGTAGAGAAGCAGGGCAGCATGCTAGAGTTCGACAGAGATGGCACTGGCTTAGCAAATCAAAGCATGAATGACGAAGCTTCGTCCGACAATGCGTTAGTTGCGATAAACAAAGGCGCTACGCCTCGAGCAGTCATGGACGCCGCCTACCAACCGACCGTGAAACGCCCCGAACCTGGGCACTTCTACACGATCCCATTACATGCGCATGATCCGTACGGAACGCTGTCCTCCGTCTCAGTAATGCCAAAGTATTCCATTCCTTCGATGCCTTTTTATGCGTCGGATGGCCGCAATCCTTCGGCAGCTGACAAGGCAGGCGCTTCTGCACACACCTCGGCGACTCACAATGGAATCGTAGAGCCGACGCCTTCGCAACCGTCAACCGTCAACCGTCAACCGTCAACCCAAGACGGCTCTCACCAATCCGCCACCCTTCCCCATATACCTCCTTCAGTGACAGCCCCACGAGGAACGTCTCTTCCGGTACATGACTCTGATGCTTCCGCTGGCCAAAATCATCGGGAGCAGTCTGAGGCTCGACGGCTCCTTGAACATTACACTGGTTCAGGGCCAATGCAAATTTCAGTTGCTGCAAAACATTTTAAATCGTCCACTGCTTCAAGACCCTCGGAGCCCTCCACTGTTTCGCGACACCTGGACTCTGTCAGAGGTCAGAGGTCAGAGGCGTCTGGAGGTCAAGCACTGTTCGCTGCTGCGAGAAGCCTGAAACTTGACAATGCTTCGAAGCGCCTGGGCCCGCTCCCTCATCAAGAGGATCACGAGGAGGAGGATCTTCCGAGGAGGTCCGTTAGAAGTCAGCTAGAGCGTACTGCCAGAGCTACCCCTGGCCCATTCGGGGACGCGCTGGAGACTGGAACACCTGCACCCAGACGCGTCCGCCGCTACAGCCTGTACGACCTCGTGCCGGCTGGCAGCACCTACGGCAGCACCGAAGACTACGGCGGCGCCGGCGCCTACAGCGGCGGCAGCTACGGCGGCTACGGTGGCGGCTACGGCGGCGGCTACGGCGGCGGCTACGGCTACGACTGCAGTAGCTACGACGTGATCGGGTTGCTGACGGGTGGCTTTGCCCTGGCCGGGGTGGGGATCTACCTAATTTTCCAGTTGCGGAACAATGCCGCACGTGCTCTGTCCGACGACTGGTCTGTCCTGCCCGGAGGTCTGGGGACCATGCTGGCCGACGACTGGTCTGTCCTGCCCGGAGGTCTGGGGACCATGCTGGCCGACGACTGGTCTGTCCTGCCCGGAGGTCTGGGGACCATGCTGGCCGACGCTCTGCCTCAGCCGACGGAAGTGCTGGCGCTGAGGGCGGTCAACAGCTCGTGCCAGATGTTGGTGGATGTGGAGAACCGTCGGAGCGGAACCACCGCCACCTCCAGGGGCGGTAAGGATAGGAAATTACACGGGGCAAAGGAAGAATTGGAGAAAGAGATAATTATAGATAGCCGCTGAATAATGGAGTGATTTGCACATGCTACATGTATGTATATATATGTTGTGGATATATTAAACGCTAAGTTGATCTTCAAGATCCAGGAACGACTCAATGCTATACAAAATTGTAAATAATATTGTGACGTTTCGGCCATAGGCCATTGTCAAGGTTTGACAACGGCCGAAACGTCACAATATATATTTACAATTTTGTATAACATTGAGTCGTTCCTGGATCTTGAAGATCAACTTAGCTTTTAATATATCCACAATGATTGACCCAGGAAATACGGGCATTTCTGATCTATGTACGTATGTATATATATAGATATATATATATATATATATATATATATATATATATATATATATATATATATATATATATATATATATATATATATATATATATATATATATATATATATATATATATATATATATATATATATATATATATATATATATATATATATATATATATATATATATATATATATATATATATATATATATATATATTATATATATATATATATATATATATATATATATATATATAAATATATATATATATATATATTGACAGACTTTACATTTTTCCAACCATTTCCATGCTGTCGCCGAGCAGCAACATGTTTATTGAATCTCAGCCAGTCCTTTAGATGACATAACATACCTCCTATCTTTGCGCCCAGCTATCCTATGCGCCTCCGGGCTATCATAAGAGCTAAGATCTGTTGTGATTTTTAATGCCGCTTGATTGACGTCAAAATCTGTTTTGCTTTGCTTTTCAGCCACGAAAAGCATCTATGCTTATTCGCTTTCGATTTGTCTCTTGGGAATGAAGCTATCCTGGCCTCGAAACAGCTTACCCTTCAGGACTTCCCACATTTGTTATGCATCTAAACCGAACAACAACTTTTCTCACTGAATTTCATCCGGGAATATTCTGAACTGATAATGATTCCCGCCAGCAAAATTGGGAAGTGTCATAGTGTTCCAAACGTCTCCAGCCCATCAGGAAAGGCTCAAGCTGTTGTGATCACTCCTTCATAAAATCCCTCTTATCCTTACATTATCGTTACATTCTGCACAAAATTGTCTTCATTTGTGAGTATTAGAGCTAGCAGTTAGCCTCCCCTCGTAGGGTCATTCATCATTTGAAGCAAAAACATTCCTCAAAATAAGCAACAAATTTCTCTCCTGATTTAGTTCGACTAATTGTCCCTTACCCCTTATGCTGAAGTCTGCCAAGAATAGAGTACCACTATGCACTCTTTGACAGCTTCTTCATCCATCAACCTGTCAGCCCCTTCATCCTCTTCCGGTGGGCTACAATATGCCCCAACCGTTGTTTTTTCCCCCATTTCTCAGGGCAAGATCTAACGTTAAAGATTTAATTGGCAAATACTATTTTCTACAGCAGGATATTGCATCGCTTGCCTCACATATAAGAATATTCCAACTCATATTCGCGACTTCCTTTGATGCGCATGCATGCTGTACACAGTCAATTTGAATTCCTGCAAGTTATCTCCGAAAAATTATTCCATCGAACACTTCTGGCATTCGCACACAAACACGACACGCTATAATTCTCCTCCTAGGGAACACATTCTCCTATCTAAGTTTATTTCCCGTGATTCCATTACGGGACGCATTACGACATCATCTCCCGCACACACCGCTACCGCCGAGGCCCAATCGCCGGCCAATATTTATCTTGTGCACACCGCCACCCAATGTCGAACGGCCAGCAGTACCTCTTGCATGTGGCGGCTGCTGTCTTCCAGGTAACGACGGCTGTTTCCCGGGCATGGGCGGAGCGGCGTCTGGCTTCTCGGCACTGTCGGCACTAGTGGCGTACGCAGTGGTGCAGGCCACCCTGGCCGCCACTGACGCCCCGGCGACCGGCGGCCGCCGCAATCGGGCCGCCCCCATCGAGCGGTCAGGTCATGCAGGTCAGTCGCCAGGTCATGGCTGGTGTCGGTTACAGGTCACACTACAGGTCACACTACAGGTCACACTACAGGTCACACTACAGGTCACACTACAGGTCACACTACAGGTCACACTACAGGTCACACTACAGGTCACACTACAGGTCACACTACAGGTCACACTACAGGTCACACTACAGGTCACACTACAGGTCACACTACAGGTCACACTACAGGTCACACTACAGGTCACACTACAGGTCACACTACAGGTCACACTACAGGTCACACTACAGGTCAAGTGCAGGTCACACCACAGGTCACACTACAGGTCAAGTGCAGGTCACACCACAGGTCAAGTGCAGGTCACACCACAGGTCAAGTACAGGTCACACCACAGGTCAATACAGGTCACACCACACGTCAGTCGCCAGGTCATGGCTAGTGTGGGCTACAGATCACACTACAGGTCAAGCACAGGTCACACCACAGGTCAGTCACCAGGTCATGGCTAGTGTCGGTTGCAGGTCACACCACTGGTCACACCACAGGTCAGTCGCCATGCCATGACCAGCGTCTGTTACAGGTCACACTACAGGTCAAGCACAGGTCACACCACAGGTCAAGAACAGGTCACACCACAGGTCACACCACAGGTCACACCACAGGTCTGTCACCAGGTCATGACAAATGTCGGCTACAGGTCACACTACAGATCAGTCGTCACCTCATACCTAGCGTCGGTTACGGGTTACACAACAACAACGTTAATTTAGTGGCACAACATTACTTTGAATATAAAGTGATACACGAGCAGCATGGGGGAGTAAGGGGCAGTAGTTGACTTGCGGGGTGAGAGCAAGCCCCCCCCCCCCCCCCAGACACACACACAAAGCACAACACGGCTGCTAATCCGCAAGAACGTAACTTACAAAAGCTTACCAAACCTACACTGACATATTCTACGCTCTAGTCCAATGACTCCAATACATGGGCGTCGATTTATATTCTTTTGAAGGGGGGCCTTGGCCCTCAATGTTGGCTTCCACCAATAATCTAAACTCCTAACATGGAAGCCGGTGGGGTATCTTCCGAATTAATTTGGCCTCCATGCATTATCATCTCGCAATTATTTTCAAAAATCAACGTCTCGGCTCCAATCCCCTCACTTGAACACGGATCGGCGTGTGTGTTAGTAGACGCATGCCGGCACGTGCTACGCCACGAGCTGAGGAGTGACACGGTCCATGCTAACAGCCGAAATTATTGGAGGCAAAGCCAATAATGATGGGGCAAATACCCCTCAAGAGTATACAACACAGCAGCCATGGCAGGGGGTATGTGGCGGGTTGACACCCCTTGCAGGTCGGCCGTAGGAGGTTAACAGCCAAGCACCGCGCATTGGAGTTGCTCAATTTTTGGTTCAAAATGGGTAAGTGGCACAAAAGTGGCACAAAATTCGCATAAGTGGCGCCGGGCTAGCTCTACCCTCAGTGGTGGCCGTACCTCTGGCAGAAGTAGCAGCGCGCTTGAGAAGGCATGGCAAGTATGGATCCTCAAGTACAGCGCTATGCTGCAGGTTCGCGGGGTGAGGGTATGACACTCGAGCGTGAGGACGGTGCCGGGGATAGAGGAGCAGGATCGGCGGCTGGGAACGACACATTGCAGACACATTGCGGAGCCAGTTGCTTCAATGGCTCCTCATCCTAGAGGTGGACCAGGTCAGGGATGTACGCTGTGGCGTCTGCATAGTGAGGCGGTCGGCCACCACCGCCTCAGTTGGGGCGCTCGGCAACTGGCGCCGGCGCGGTCAAGGTCAAGGTCAAGGTCAAGGTCCGCATCTGGGACTCCTCTACAACCTAGACTGTGATCACCTTCCTTCCCAGCCCCCCCACCCCCACCCCCGGTTCAACAATCCACCTCCTTGGCTGTGATCCCCCCCCTCCCCCGGGCCAAGGTTCCCCCTCCTTGGCTGTGATCACCCCCTACCCCGGGCCCACGATCCACCTCCTTGGCTGTGATCACTCCCTACCCCAGTCTCATGATCCACCTCCTTGGCAATCGCGAAGGGTCCGGGGCCCATGTTCCTCTGTCTCTTTGATGTGAACATGCAACTCACCCTCTGGGGGGGGGGGGGGGTCCTGCGAGGATGACAGCCGGCGCCAGACAGGCCCCCTTCCCTCAGGTGGGGAGAGGGTTCCCGGGCATCTCGGGTTGAGGGTGAACTTGCGGTACGGTGTGGGATGTGTGAAGGGCCAGCAAAATGTACGCCATGGAGAGGTGATGCAAGGAAGTAAGGAGGAGTGGGTGTGCTTGAAAGAAGAGAAAGTCACAGAGATTGCAAGAATATGGTAGTCGTTCGGAGGCGGGCGAAATATGCAGGCAAGCCGGAGTTGGCGCCGACATTCAGCCGGAGTTGGCGCCGACATTCAGCATTCAGACAGACATTCAGCCCAGAATGTGACCTGTGACCAACTCTAACCTATTGGGAGGGGCGGGGCACAACACATAGACGCAAGCCAGCCGCCGCTAGCACCTAGTTATCGGCGGACGCGCCTAGAAGCGCGTCGTCGAGAGGGACGGGGAGGGACAGGGAACGAGCATGGACGTGCGAGAGGAGCGGTAGGGATAATGAGCTGAACAGAGAGGGCGGCCCGCGGGTAGGGAAGTAATGAGCTGAACGCAAGAGAGGGCCAGGGTGGGCGAACTGCTGCCGTACGGGGGCGCGGTAGGGCCAGGGTATTGAGTCTGAACTACGAGAGGGGCGCGGTAGGGCCAGGGTATTGAGTCTGAACTGCGAGAGGGGCGCGGTAGGGCCAGGGTATTGAGTCTGAACTGCGAGAGGGGCGCGGTAGGGCCAGGGTATTGAGTCTGAACTGCGAGAGGGGCGCGGTAGGGCCAGGGTATTGAGTCTGAACTGCGAGAGGGGCGCGGTAGGGCCATGGTATTGAGTCTGAACTGCGAGAGGGGCGCGGTAGGGCCAGGGTATTGAGTCTGAACTACGAGAGGGGCGATGTAGGGACAGGGAATGAGTCTGAACGTAAGCGAGGGAAGTCGAGGCAGGGAACGCACATGAACCTAATATAGGGACGGGGTAGGGACAGGGAACCAGCATGAACGCGCACCGCAGTCTACGTGCCCTGTGCACCCGGTACAAAGCTCTCCTGTTGATGCCACTGGAAGTGCATCAGTAGGACAGCTGGGACTGGGGATTTTGGCTTCTGTCTTCGTGGGTTAGTGAACGGCTTCCGCGCTTCAATACGGAAGGCCCTACAGAGGTTTTCGATCTCCTGTTTAAAAGCATGGTTTGAACGGTGTTCAAGGTAAATATCAGCAATTCTGAGTGCCAATTGTATCCGGTTTGATTACATGCTTCAGCCGTGTTTCACACCAAAGTTCACCCGGGTTTCACTTAACGTTTCAGCCATATTCAGCGTCATATTTCCGCCGTGTTTGGCTCCATGTTCCCGCCGTGGTTTCTCCATGTGTTCAGCAGTGGTTTCTCCATGTGTTCAGCAGTGGGTTCTCCATGTGTTCAGCAGTAGTTTCTCCATGTGTTCACCAGTGGTTTTTCCATGTGTTCAGCAGTGGTTTCTCCATCTGTTCAGCAGTGGTTTCTCCATGTGTTCAACAGTGGTTTCTCCATGTGTTCAGCAGTAGCTTATCCATGTGTTCAACAGTGAATTATCCATGTGTGCAGCAGTGGTTTCTCCATGTTCCAGCCGTGCTCGATCCGGTTGGTTTTCGTCTGGCAGCCGGACTGGTCTCCCTTCTGCTATCTCCCGAGCAGGAGTGTCTGCCCTACCGGCTGTGTCTCGTCAACGCGAACGCGCTCAACGCCGGCTACCCTTACAGCTATTTCGTCAGAATCGGAAGGTGGGAATAGGCAACAGGCGGACAGAGAAAAGTCCCGAGACACTCCTCCGTCAATCCTTGTGGTGGAAACTTACGCTTTCATCATGCTATCCACTTCCCGTCTCCCAGTGAAAGCGTGAACATTGGGAACATGGCCTCCCCGTTACAAACATCCTTTCTACGTCCCAAGAAAGGCCGGCTGGTGAAATTCCCGGCATCGACGAATTGAAATGTTGCACATGTTGATGAAATAGCAGTTGTTGTTATGCACCCCGAGCAGGCCTTCAGACTATCTGAAGTCAGACTATCAGACTATCAGACTATCAGACTATCAGACTATCAGACTATCAGACTATCAGACTATCAGACTATCAGACTATCAGACTATCAGACTATCAGACTATCAGACTATCAGACTATCAGACTATCAGACTATCAGACTATCAGACTATCAGACTATCAGACTATCAGACTATCAGACTATCAGACTATCAGACTATCAGACTATCAGACTATCAGACTATCAGACTATCAGACTATCAGACTATCAGACTATCAGACTATCGACTATCAGATTATCAACTAACTATCAGACTATCAGACTATCAGACTATCAGACTATCAGACTATCAGACTATCAACTATCAGACTATCAGACTATCAGACTATCAGACTATCAGACTATCAGACTATCAGACTATCAGACTATCAGACTATCAGACTATCAGACTATCAGACTATCAGACTATCAGACTATCAGACTATCAGACTATCAGACTATCAGACTATCAGACTATCAGACTATCAGACTATCAGACTATCAGACTATCAGACCAGATTATCAGACTATCAACTATCAGACTATCAGACTATCAGACTATCAGACTATCAGACTATCAGACTATCAGACTATCAGACTATCAGATTATCCGACATGGCCAGTCGGCATCAGGCACGCCGGATGTCGACGTCAGACCACGTCATGTCACGTCATGACGATGTCATGACGACGACGTCAGTCCTCGTCCATACCCGGCGTTCGCCACCTTCGCCACTGAAGACACACCAGGTGGGGACAACTGCAGTCGTTCTATATTTCTACAGACGACTAGTGGCGTGAAACTAGCATCAGCAGGTCGCACGTGACGAAATCTCGCAATTTATATGTTTTTGTTTGTCATTGATGTTCATTGTTTATACTTGAATGAACCTTGGGTGCTTCTAAAAAGCGGTTTAATTGCTCGGTCCTATGAGCATCGCCAACCCCCCACGCCGAATGTACGGGTGAACTCGGAAATCCCGTGGGCTGTGGGACTCGAACCCACGATCCTGCGATCAAGAGTGTAACGTCCTACCGTCCGAGCTACTGCGACTCCCCCACCCACCGTCTAAGCTACCGCGACTCCCCCACCCACCCCGTCCATTTCTTTACCTAGATGTTGCTGGTTCACCTCCCAGACTATTCGCAAAGACCACCAATTACGTTTAATGACTGCCTGTGCAAACCTGATGATAGATACAAGCTTCCGATGTTCAGCATCGTAATGAGTACGATCTATGGATAGCATGAATGTAAACTACATTACACTTTGATGCATTGGTTAACGGTCAGGCGGGGTTGAAGGGCTGACCTCTGACCTTGCTTTGGAACCTTCCGGAATGGAACCTGAAGAATAAAAAATTGATTGTACCCAGAGGTGAAACGGGACGGAGAGTCTAAGCACTTAGTAGCTCAGACAACGAAAACGACTCCTCTGAGGTCAAATTGGGTCAGTGACCTCCAATACCCATGACGCGACCAATGGCTGATGCAAGCACGTTATCCATCACCATACCACGACCAACATTGACTGTTTGGGAACAACAAGTGACATTATCTAGTCTGCCTATCACCATAACACGACCAACATTGACTGTTTGAGGACAACAAGTGACGTTACTTGTTCATAATTCGTGATGTGGGCGAACAACAGCTTGCCATGTTGCGACTCATGACGTAATAGCTGCCAGGGCTTCCATGGTATCCTCAAATTCCTATGTCTTGAGGTCGGCAAAGGACGCCCGGTCAGCTACTTCAAGTGGCAGTGTGCTAACGTGCGCCATTTTCCCGTTATCGCAAACAATGTGGGAGTTTCTTCAACACTCCCCACACACGAGGGTTGACAGGTCGATGCCAAAAAGTATAAGTGTAGTGGCATCAGGTGGTGACTGCCGATGACCGTCTGCCCCAATGTGTCGGAGCCCTGGCTGCTGTCAGGTCAGCTCAGGTCAGGCAGTGACTGCTGATGACTGTCTTCCCCAGTGTGTCCGTGACCTGCCTGCTGTCAGGTCAGCTCAGGTCAGGCAGTGACTGCTGATGACTGTCTGCCCCAGTGTGTCCGTGATCTGGCTGCTGTCAGGTCAGGTCGGGTCAGGCAGTGACTGCTGATGACTGTCTGCCCCAGTGTGTCCGTGACCTGGCTGCTGTCATGTCACTTCAAGTCATGTGGCAACTCCTGACCTGTGTGCCCCAGTGTGCCGGTGACCTGTCTGCTCTCAGATCAGGGCAGGTCAGGTAGTGACTGCTGATGACTTCTTCCCCAGTGTGCCGGTGACCTGGTTGCTGGCGTGGTCAGGTCACCACACCAGCCGAGCGCTGTGTGCTGCCGTGATGTCGGCTACCTTTGAGCAGCGGAGCTGCCAGCTGGCACACCCAGCCTGCGCCACCAGCTGACCAGCTGTCACATCAGCTGACGCAAGCCGTCACCAGCTGTCACATCAGCTGACGCAAGCCGTCACCAGCTGACCAGCTGTCACATCAGCTGACGCAAGCCGTCACCAGCTGTCACGTCAGCTGACGCAAGCCGTCACCAGCTGACCAGCTGTCACGTCAGCTGACGCAGGCTGTCACCAGCTGTCACGTCAGCTGACGCAAGCCGTCACCAGCTGTCACATCAGCTGACGCAGGCTGTCACTCAGCTGACACACCAGCTGTCACAACTGACGCTAACAGCTGTCACGTCAGCTGACGCAAGCCGTCACCAGCTGTCACGTCAGCTGACGCAAGCCGTCACCAGCTATCACATCAGCTGACACAAGCCGTCACCAGCTGACCAGCTGTGACGTCAGCTGACGCAAGCCGTCACCAGCTGTCACACACGTCATATTGGAGCCGCCACCGTGTTGGCTCCATGTTGGGCGGACCTTGAGTCGTGACCTTGAGTCGTGACCTTGAGTCGTGTGGCCACCTGGCAGGCCGCCAAATCAGACTTCACGCACTGCCTACGCGTGTAGTGTGCTCTTCGTGTAGAGTGCTGAGCAGAGTACAGTGTAGAGTACTGTGTTGAGTACAGTGTACTGTGGCACTGCCTACGCGTGTACTGTGCTCTTCGTGTAGAGTGCTGAGCAGAGTACAGTGTAGAGTACTGTGTTGAGTACAGTGTACTGTGGCACTGCCTACGCGTGTAGTGTGCTCTTCGTGTAGAGTGCTGAGCAGAGTACAGTGTAGAGTACTGTGTTGAGTACAGTGTACTGTGGCACTGCCTACGCGTGTACTGTGCTCCTCGTGTAGAGTGCTGAGTAGAGTACAGTGTAGAGTACTGTGTTGAGTACAGTGTACTGTGGCACTGCCTACGCGTGTACTGTGCTCTTCGTGTAGAGTGCTGAGCAGAGTACAGTGTAGAGTACTGTGTAGCGCACAGTGTCAGCAACAAGCTCCCGTTCCTCGACCTGTTGACCGATGCCTTGACCTGTTGACCCATTACGGTGACTGTGTGACTCATGTTTGCACGAAACCTACAAACCAAGGTAGATGCATGAATGGAGGTGGTGACTGATGTACAGAGGTGTCATTGGGGTCTGTGTGAGGAGGGCAATTAAGAGTTGCTCTACATAGCCACTGTTAGATCGTAAGCTGGGTAGAGTGAGACAAGTACTGATGCGCAATGAATATATATACACAGACTTTGACTCGTTGATAGAAAAGCTAATTACTAGCCATCTACGCATCAAAGTTCCGGCTACGTTAAGGAGTTCTATTGGAATACCTGAACGCCAGCATGGAGAACAAAATTATATATATATATAAGTATATATATATATATATATATATATATATATATATACGGATTTCGCTAGGGAAGACAAAATACATATGCACGCTAGGGCTCAGCTCAAATATATTAAATAAACGCTGTGATGCACATACAAAAACACGCATCTTCGAACATCATTTCGAATAGCGCTGCAAGCGACGCAACATCGGCATAGTCTCCGTTGGTTCTGTACAATGTACAGCTCTGCCGGCCAGACAACGACTTGAAGCCACACTATAAGAATGTCGAAAACTTGTGTTTATATGTCGATGGCATGGTAACGCCACTGACGTCACAGGACGCACTCAGACTGGACTACGCCGATACTGCCTTGTTGATAGCATGATAACGTTATTGGCGCCACTACGACGCACTCACCCTGGACTGAACCGACACTGCCTTATTGATCGCATGATAACGCCATTGGCGCCACTGCGACGCACTCACCCTGGGCTACACCGACACCGCCTTGCTCTGTACGGCCGTGGAGAAGCGGAGCCCGTGCAGTTCGAACCCGCGACCTTTAGTTTACGACAGAGACGCACTAACCCACCACACCACCCCCCCAGTCCGCCGGGTATGCGGGGGAGCACTCCCGACCGCCACTGGCGTCTTATCTGTGCCAATCGCACAGATAAGACGCCAGTGCCGGTCATCTTTGTGCGTGGAAAATTTGCGCCCAGACTGGGTCAGGATCTGCCGGACGGTGTTGACGTTTATCATTACTGCTGTTGCTCACCTGCTCACACCTACATCAGCATCAACAGCCAGTCACACGCGGCTAGCCACAATTGTCAGCCAACTTGCAACGATATTCGTCCAAATTCACTTCGTCCAAATTCACTTCGTCCAAATTCACTTCGTCCAAATTTACTTCGTCCAAATTCACTTCGTCCAAATTCACTTCGTACAAATTCACTTCGTACAAATTCACTTCGTACAAATGCACTCCGTCCAAATTCACTTCGCACAAATGCCACATCACACGTGGACGCCATTCCACACGTCAGACGTCAGCCCACGCGTCAGTAAGTCTCTAGGTGCGTGGGCTTGTGATACTTGTGACGTCACGTAGTGGCGTCACAAGTACGTGGCTGCACAGCTGCACCTATGGGCTCATCCACTGCGTCACCATCGAGTCACGTGTCGCTACAGCAACCGCGTGCTGTGGTCTTCCAGCGCACGTGCGGCGGTCGGTCAGTGCTCGTGCGGTGGTCGGTCAGTGCTCGTGCGGCGGTCGGTCAGTGCTCGTGCGGCGGTCGGTCAGTGCTCGTGCGGCGGTCGGTCAGTGCTCGTGCGGCGGTCGGTCAGTGCTCGTGCGGCGGTCGGTCAGTGCTCGTGCGGCGGTCGGTCAGTGCTCGTGCGGCGGTCGGTCAGTGCACGTGCGGAGGTCGGTCAGTGCTCGTGTCGTGGTCGGTCAGTGCACGTGACCACCGGGCCCGTGGTCGACGTGCGGCGGTCGGTGGTTGTCGCTCTCGGTCTCCGGCGGTCGACGGAACGTCCGCTGCAGCCGATCACAGAACATTCGGCCTCACTGTAATAGAGGGCAGCACTAGTTGGCGACGTCAAGTGTCCGCCGGAATAGAGGGCAGCACTGAAGCAACGTGATGGTCAACTGCAATAGAGGGCAGCACTAGTTGGTGAGAGGAGGCGTCCGCTGGAATAAAGAACGGCATTAGTCGTGAGATGAGGCGTCTATTGGAATGGAGGGCAACATTGGTTGGCGAAGTGAAGCATCCGCTGGAATGGAGAGCAGCGCTAGATGCTGCAAGATAAGGCTCAAGGGGAAGTCGAGGTAAATTGAGCCAATTTTTGCTTCAGAGGGCCTTGAGTGCAGGTGGTGAGACAGGTTGATTATATGTATTTTGTACCGATATCCTGAAAAAGTGATCATTAAGGAACATATGAGGCGCATTCAAAGTGTTCTCAAACAATTATAAATCAGTAATATTTTTAGTTGTTCCGTCGCATCGCCCTTGTCTCAACCCAAGCGTGGAGTAAGCTGATCCTCGTGGTGGGGTAGGCCGATCACAACCCTTATTTATGTAAACAAATGCGGTGACGACTACTGAAGAGTGTTGCTTTTAGTGTTGCATGCTTTTTAGGACCACTTTTCGCCACCTCACGTATTCTGGCGAAAAGCATGAAGCAATCAGAAAATACCACGTAATATACTTCAACCTGTAATTTCACCACACTTTTATCTTGTATTGTCGCACCATAACTCATATCATGACAAGCCGTTCAATGCCGATAGGCTGAACAACACTTGTATGCCAATTTATGTCATGCTTCCTGAGAAGAAAAACATTAGCAACGTTCAACATATTGACCAATGAACTTCAAAGATAATACAGCTGCCCATCTCATGATCACCCCACGCCAAAGTGGCCTGGCTGTGTTTCAAGAAGAAAAAAAAACATGCCTACAGTTGTGTGCTATGATCCGAAGTCTATCTGTTAGAATTAAGGAAAACAAAAAATATTTCGATTCTCCATTCACAATTGCATGTGAGCGGGCTGCTCGGACTCTGAGTACCAAACAATGGCCGATTTCCCCTTATATTGGCTGAACAGAAGAGCATGATCGTCTACGCTGTGACCTTTGACCTACATTCTGCAGTGTCGCTAACTGTGCGCACAACTTACCCCGCTCCGTCTCGAGAGTGTTTATGCGCCCCTGGCCAAGGTTTTTCCGCGATAGCGGGCAGACTGCGATGCGCAGAGCGGCGACATATTCTGTACTTGTCCTGAACTATTTTTACATTTGAAGTAAAAGTTCAACTTCAGGTCATGTAAAGGCATTGACCTAGCTCAGATAAAACAGGACCATCTCCAAAAAGAATGTTTGAGGATCTCATACTCATACACAGGAAAATAATTAAATGAATTGTACTACTTAAGTGCATTTTTGTACTGTACGTAAGGGCAGTGTCTCTAAAACGTATATCTGGGATTTTTGTTTGTGGTCAGGTCAGGGGTCAGGGCCAAAGACGACCAATTTTTGGGAAATTTCCCTATTAAAAAAAAAAATATGCATGCTCTTCAAACATAATTTTACTTTGGAATGCATGCAGAAGCATCGGGAGAAGTACCATATCCAATTTGTGTTTTCTTCCGTCGGGTGGCCTGAGTTCAGGTAAGGATAAAGTGCGTAATGTGTGCTAAGCCTACTTAGGCACTGCAGTTTCCATGGTATGTGGTTTATTTCGAGTTGGCGTGGCCTAAATAGTGTCGAAGTTACATTACATGACCTGAGTTCCCCTAATATGCCGATATGCAATGAATCGTTGACAAATCGATTTTCCCAAAGATTGACATGTTGATTTTTTTTTATTTAACAGCAAAAAAGATAAAGCCATTTTCGGACAATAAGTGTCACGTGCCTTTCGATGGTACCACGTTCGTCTCCGTCCAACGCTTTGTTTAGAAGTTAGACGAAGACCTTCAAGGACCACATCTCGAGACGGGGTGTGGGGATCTTGCGTAAGCTGTTCATGTTTGGCTGTCAGAGACAGTTCAACAATTATTGATTGGATTGTGGGTAACTGCCATTGTCAATCGCCGTGGTAATGTTAGCGGAGGTTCCAGCCCAGTAATGATGGCAAAATACAGCAGTTAAAGGGTAGATAACCCAAATAATTCAGACACACGCACACTGCATGAGTGACACAAAAACAAAAAACAATGAATGTTGATCTTCTCCGGACATGCTTGCAATGTGCACTACCGCTCCGTAATGTCTCTTATTGTCTTCTTCAAAACATTGGGCTGCCTTAAACCCGTATTCAGGTGGCTCGAAAGGAAGTTGGGATGGCTTGAACCCCTGCCCATTATCAGCAAAGACCCATTACCAGGTAAGATCCATCACTAGGTAAGACCCATCACTAGATAAGAACCATCAGCATGCGCAAACGCCATTAGAGCCAAACGCTGCTCTCTGCCTGCTTTGCTGTTCTATAACTTGTTTCTCATTTGTTTGTCTCCTAAGTGACAAACGAGAAGCAACAATCGATTTATCTCAGATTGATCTGGCCCAAACGTCGACATTTTCTTTTTGTTCGGGTCCGTGACCCTAGGTCAGTGAAAGGCGAGACAATCCGCTGCATTCCGGGGTACCCTCCGTGGTGCTTCCTGCTGTGGTGGGACTTTCATACCTACCGTGATACCTCCTGCTGTATAGGACTTCCATACCTTCCGTGGGGCTTCCTGCTGTGGTAGGACTTTCATACCTACCGTGGTACTTCCTGCTGTGATAGGACTTCCATACCTTCCGTGGGGCTTCCTGCTGTGGTGGGACTTTCATACCTACCGTGGAACTTCCTGCTGTGGTGGGACTTCTATGCCTACCGTGGTGCTTACTGCTGTGGTGGGACTTCTATACCTACCGTGGTGCTTACTGCTGTGGTGGGACTTTCATACCTACCGTGGGACTTCCTGCTGTGGTAGGACTTCCGTGTCTTCCGTGAGACTCAGGTAGTCGCTTTTCCTCATATTGAGTCACTGCCTCTTCGAGCCTCTCCAGCATCTGTGGGAGCACACCATGTCAGTGATGTACCAAAGTAGTTCCAGAGTAGTAGTCAGTGATGTCTCAGGGTAGTTGTCAGTGATGTCTCAGGGTAGTTGTCAGTGATGTCTCAGGGTAGTTGTCAGTGATGTCTCAGGGTATTGTCAGTGATGCCTCAGGGTAGTTGTCAGTGATGTCTCAGGGTAGTAGTCAGTGATGTCTCAGGGTGTTGTTAGTGATGTCTCAGGGTAGTTGTCAGTGATGTCTCAGGGTAGAGTTATCAGGGTAGTTGGCTAGCTGTTACTAGCTACTGTTACTAAATTACTATTTAGTTCTAAACATTACAATTTAGTGGCATATGGTTATTTGGGTTTGGGTTCATGAGGTTTGGACTGGCACAGGAGGGTTGGTATGACACCTATGCAATTTCCAATAGTGCAGGCCAGAGAAGCAAAACAAAATCTAGCGTGCAACTTGTGCTATATCTCGCAAATGACACCAAACATTACACTGTGAGGTCATCCATTGACCTCAGGGGCGAGGCCAATGGTCAGACTTTGTCTAAGGTCCAGACATGGTGCGAGCATTTGCAATTACCGACAAGTCTACCGCACATGTGCTCACGTGGGGATTACCAAATACCTTCAGATGACTGCCCGTCTGACGGATCGTGTGCTAGGTCATAGGTCGGATGGATCATTACTACATGCCGGGAATGTATCGTATCAGGTCAAGGCCTTGGTCTCATTTCCTTTGACGATATTTCATCAATGATGTCGATGCGCCCTAGAGCCCAAATAACTAGCTAACTTCATCTAGTTATCGACATTTTGCACAAAATTTGCATATTCCCCTTTTCGAAGATCGAAATGGGCACCACATTCCAATTACCCCCTCCCCACGCAAAATGACCCAGAGTGGTTCCAAATATGCAGAAGGTTATCCGAGGTCATCAATGACTTTATATTATCTCGAGCTCTTAGATGCCCTTTACTGCAGGAATACAAGCTAAGCGTCCGTTTATGTCTCAGGATCCCTCAGCCATCCGACATGTCGTTTTGTCACGTTTACTTCGCAAAATGTGTAAAATCTATATCGACAAGGGTGCCTTTGACCTGACCGGGAAGCCTATCAATAGGTCCATCATGATAAAAGTCATATCAGCTCACAGGTCATGTCCAGATCTACACTCGACTACACTCATCTACACTCATCTACACTCATCTACACGCCATTTTCTTGAGTTGTTGCTGCATGTGACAGTGCGCTTCAGTCGAAAATAACCGATTTCGTTCTAAAAATGGTCATCTTTGACCTGTCCAAGGAGTCGCCGGCTGACCTCACCTGATCATGGTCGGCATCATTAGGCAGAACGTTTAGCAAACAATGTGGCGGTTTCTAGCTCAATTTGGGGAAAATGACGAAGGGTGGTAACCCTCCCGTCGGCAGGGGAGGATGGCGACATGGACAAAGGGTGGTAACCCTCCCGTCGGCAGGGGAGGATGGCAAAATGCTTTAGTTGGGCGAGGGTTAAGATTTGAACTTCGGGAAGAAGATTCACAGCGGCTAACAATGCAAGTGTGGCATCACTAGGACGGGCCACTGCAATGGCCCATTATTGGGGATCATTCCTGTTTTAAATGTCAGTCAGATAAGCGATGTTTAAAAAAAACGAGACCACAATATGAAAGCCAGGTGCCAGAAGCTGCTGCGCCACGGGAGTAGACAATTATCCCGCACTGCGAGACAAAACGCCATTCAGCTGAAGGTCGGGTTGCTGTGCGCTCCAGGGACTACCAGGCCAGATAATCTCAGGCCGTAACACCAACAACTTGACCAACACCAACACCAACACCAACAACTTGACAGGAATCTACAATCCGTGGGGGCCGGTATGGACTTGGCTGATATTCAGCTGGATGATAACACAGAAGGATGCGTTTCGAGAAGTGTCCAGCAAGTTCGATGGGTAACCGAAGTGGACAGGGATGCCATCAACGGCGTAAGAACCGGAAGATGAGGGAGGGGGGGTACAAGTGCTGGTAGCCTCCAATTGGAGTTGTCCAAACATTAATCACACAAAGTTGCATGAAATAGCCTGGCTTCACTTTCACCACAAGCGTCCAGCCTCACGCTATCCCGTCTTCGAGCCAACAGCAGCCAATCAGACGTCGGCCGCACCTGCATCAGCCAATGGGCGGCGTGGTGGTCGGTGACGTCACGCGTGTACCGGTACAGCGGCCGGTGCGGGTGCGGGCCGTGCAGCAGGCCGAAGTAGCGCAGCTTGCGCACCACCTCCTTGGTCTTGATGGGCAGGAAGCCGTACTGGCCGGCGGTGACCATGCCCAGCACAAGCATGATGGCCAGCGGCGCGACGTACTGCGGAAAGCCGTACTGGGTACTGACACTGACACTGACACTGACACTGACACTGACACTGACACTGATACTGACACTGACACTGACACTGACACTGACACTGACTGGCAAACACAAGGAAGGAAGCACTCACTGGTCCTAGATGGGTGCTGCTGCTGACACTGACACTGACACTGACACTGACACTGACACTGACACTGACACTGATACTGACGCGACACTGACACTGACACTCATTGGCACTCATTGGCACTCACTGGCAACTGACACTGACACTCATTGGCAAGCACGAGAAAGGGAGCACTCGCTGGTCCTAGATGGGTACTGCCGCTGACAATGACACTGACACTGATATTGACACTAATATTGCCACTGACACTGACTGGCAAACATGAGGAAGGAAACACTCACTGGCAGAGAACACCCACTGGTCCTAAATATTGAGGCACAGGAAGCACCCAGTAGTCCTAGATGTCGAGACACAGGAAGCACCCAGTAGTCCTGGATGTCGAGACACAGGAAGCACCCAGTAGTCCTAAGTATCGAAACACAGGAAGCATCCAATAGTCCTAAGTAGCGAAACACAGGAAGCACTGAATGATCCTAGATTTCGAGACAGGAATCACCCACTAGTCCTAGGTTTCGAGACAGAGGAAACACTCACTGGTCCTAGGTATCGAGACACGGGAAATATTCACTGGTCATAGATTTCGAGACAAGAAACACACAGTGGTCCTAGGTTTCGAGCCAGAGGAAACACTGACTGATTCTAGGTATCGAGCCACAGCAAACACAACCTTGTCATAGGTTTCGAGACACAGGAAACATTCAGTGTTCCTAGGTCTCTAGACACAAGCAACACTCACCGGTTCTAGCTTTCGAGACAGAGGGAACAATCATTGGCCCTAGGTATGCAGACACAAAATACAAATTATCACTGGTCCTGGGTTTCGAGAACAGAAACATTCACTGGTCCTAGGTTTCGAGACGCAGGTAACACTCACTGGTCCTAGGTTTCGAGACGCAGGTAACACTCACTGGTCCTAGGTTTCGAGACACAGGAAAGATTCAATATTCCTATGTATGGAAACACAGGACACATTCACTGGCATTATGTTCAACACACACTCACTGATCCTGGGTTTCGAAACACAGGGAACACTCACCGGTCCCAGATATGGAGACAGAGACAACTCACTCACTGACACTCACTCACTCACTCACTGGTCACAGGGAACACTCACTGGTTATAACCTTCGAGACAGCGAGAACAAGCGTTGGTACTAGGTTTCGAGACGCGGAAAAACTCACTTGTCCTAGGTTTAGATACGCAGAAAACACTCACTGGTCCTATGTTTAGAGACACAGAAAACACCCACTGATCCTAGGCTTAGAGACGCAGGTAACACTCACTGATCCTAGGTTCAGAGACGCAGGTAACACTCACTGATCCTAGGTTTAGAGACGCAGGTAACACTCACTGATCCTAGGTTCAGAGACGCAGGTAACACTCACTGATCCTAGGTTCAGAGACACGTCGGTGAACAGCGCAGGCCCCTTCAGATCGAGGAAGGGCCTACCCTCTGGCCCGAGATAAGCTAACACGCCTGGACAGAGGAGCAGAACAGGCGCGACTGTCCACGTGGACAGCGGCAACGGCACGTGGCGCATGGTGGCGGAAACAGCACACTGCGGCACCCCGCCCCCGGCCCCCGCGGCCCCCCCGGCCCCCGGGGAACGCACACTGCGAGCACGGCGGAAACAGCACACTGCGGCGGAAACAGCACACTGCGAGCACGGCGGAAACAGCACACTGCGGCGGAAACAGCACACTGCCAACACGGCGCCGCTGCCCGCAGATGTGGTGAGGACTTCAAGTCGGACACCGCCCACGTCTGTCGGTCAGTCGGCCACCGAGGTGCGAACTCTCTCCGTCCGAATACATTCCAGCCACGATCAAATACTGACGCCGAGCGTTATTTGACTTGTCAATTAGCGCCTCTTTCTCTCTCTCTCTCTCTCTCTCTCTCTCTCTCTCTCTCTCTCTCTCTCTCTCTCTCTCTCTCTCTCTCTCTCTCTCTCTCTCTCTCTCTCTCTCTCTCTATCTATATATATATATATATATATATATATATATATATATATATATATATATATATATATATATATATATATATATATATATATATATATATATATATATATATATATATATATATATATATATATATATATATATATATATATATATATATATATATATATATATATATATATATATATATATATATATATATATATATATATATATATATATATATATATATATATATATATATATATATATATATATATATATATATATATATATATATATATATATATATATATATATATATATATATATATATATATATATATATATATATATATATATATATATATATATATATATATATATATATATATATATATATATATATATATATATCTCTCTCTTTCTTTTTGTCTCTCGCTCCGTCTCTCTCTGTCTCTGTTTCTCGGCACGATGTCATGCACGTGGCAAGACATGCTCTTGATACGGGCTCGTCGGGCGTACCAGGTGCACCTCTGACAGACGTGGCTAAGTGTGACTGCAAGGTCGCTGGTACCAGGTTCACCTCTGGTGGGCGTGGATTAGTGGTACGACAAGGTCGCTGGCTATGTCGAACTAAGTTTTTTTTCAAAATAAATTTAATCTTAGCTATTGCTGGGGTGGCTTTGTGAACCAGGGTCCTGTTGCTAAGCAGAGTTTGTTGCGTGAACCCTGGACCCACCACCCGATCCATGAATTCCAGTTCAACGGCAGAATTTTGACCGAAAGTTTAACGTGCCGTCAATGCACCGACACGGCCGCCCGGTAGCTCGTCCCCGGCCTTATCGGGCCAGCTGCCACTGACCCTCCCTGCCTGAGGCTAAACGCGAGCGCGTGAAGCGACTCGAACCCTGTGTTGCCAGGACAGGGGAGATCAGTGCAGGCCGGCGCTCTAACCAACTGAGCTACCGGGGCGGCATCTCATCTTGTTGCCACTCATCATAATTTGTGTTTGCATTATGCTAATGTTTCCCCTACAACGGTTGTTGCACTATAAACACCAATTGCCAGCATCAACCGAAGCTGAGATAAATGTACACAGCTCTTCAGTATCCGAGTACGGCATGAGAAATATGTTCGTCGTCCCAGGCAGAACACATGTGAAGACAATGTCCGGTGGGTAAACAACTGACGCAGACATGTCAATTAGGTAAACAACAGACTGAGACGTTTAAAATGGCCAGACGACTAACAGAGATATGCCCAGTGGATATATAATTTCCAGATATAAATACACATACATATATGTATATATATATAAATATATATATATATATATATATATATATATATATATATATATATATATATATATATATATATAAATACATGTACAGTGAGCAGACAACTTACAGAGACAATGTTCAGTGGGTAAACAATATACAGAGATATGGCCAGTGAGTAGACAACCGACGAAAACATGCACATTCACTGTTCCAAATTTGTTCGGACTTGCTTCCATGGATACCAATGAGCGGAATGCGTATTGGCACGCTGCTCTTCACCTTTATGTTGTCATAGGCTGGCTTCAATGAAGTCGGGCCATCTTTGACAACCGAAGGAAATACCCATGTATCGGTGACACTGGGGAAATTAGTATTGGCTGCCGAGGCACTGAGGAGAGTGTACTGGCTGCTGAGACACTGAGGAGAGTGTACTGGCTGCCGAGACACTGGGGAGACTGTACTGGCTGCCGAGACACTGGGGAGAGTGTGCTGGCTGCCGAGACACTGGGGAGAGGAGTACTGGCTGCCGAGACACTGAGGAGAGTGTACTGGCTGCCGAGACACTGGGGAGACTGTACTGGCTGCCGAGACACTGGGGAGAGTGTGCTGGCTGCCGAGACACTGGGGAGAGGAGTACTGACTGCCGAGACACTGAGGAGAGGAGTACTGGCTGCCGAGACACTGGGGAGAGGGTACTGGCTGCCGAGACACTGGGGAGAGGAGTACTGGCTGCCGAGACACTGAGGAGAGGAGTACTGGCTGCCGAGACACTGAGGAGAGGAGTACTGGCTGCCGAGACACTGGGGAGAGGACTCCTGGCTGCCGAGACACTGAGGAGAGTATACTGGCTGTCGAGACACTGGGGAGAGGAGTACTGGCTGCCGAGACACTGGGGAGAGGAGTACTGGCTGTCGAGACACTGAGGAGAGTATACTGGCTGCCGAGACACTGGGGAGAGGAGTACTGGCTGCCGATACACTGAGGAGAGGAGTACTGGCTGCTGAGACACTGAGGAGAGTGTACTGGCTGCCGAGACACTGGGGAGAGGGTGCTGGCTGCCGAGACACTGAGGAGAGGAGTACTGGCTGCCGAGACACTGAGGAGAGGAGTACTGGCTGCCGAGACACTGGGGAGAGGACTCCTGGCTGCCGAGACACTGGGGAGAGTGTGCTGGCTGCCGAGACACTGAGGAGAGGACTCCTGGCTGCCGAGACACTGGGGAGAGGAGTACTGGCTGCCGAGACACTGAGGAGAGTATACTGGCTGCCGAGACACTGGGGAGAGGAGTACTGGCTGCCGATAAACTGAGGAGAGGAGTACTGGCTGCCGAGACACTGAGGAGAGGTGTGCTGGCTGCCGAGACACTGGGGAGAGGAGTACTGGCTGCCGAGACACTGGGGAGAGGACTCCTGGCTGCCGAGACACTGAGGAGAGGAGTACTGGCTGCCGAGACACTGAGGAGAGGAGTACTGGCTGCCGAGACACTGGGGAGAGTGTACTGGCTGCCGAGACACTGAGGAGAGGAGTACTGGCTGCCGAGACACTGGGGAGAGTGTACTGGCTGCCGATACGCCGGGGAGACGAGCATTGACCCAGTGGCTTACCGTACTGCCTAATACAGCGGACGTCTTGAGCACCACCCTGTACCCGGGCGGGAAAGACAGCAGACCATCACACGTGCCTCCGACCACAGCCAGACACACCAGCACCGCGTTCAGCCGCATGCTGCCCACCCAACAAAATAGCGCCGGTGCAGCGACGCAGCCTTGAAGAGCGCCGCCGGAACAATCGGTGGCCTGGCTTGCAGCTGCCGAATTTATAGCGAAGTCGGGTCAAATGCTTATGCCAGGGTGTTTGTTGGTCGGTGGCACAGTGGTGAGTTGGTCACGACTCAGTTTCGCTCGCCGACAGCACGGCGCGACCGTTCATAAGAAAGAGCAATATCGGAGGCCGGTGCGGTTACGCCGGACTGGATGGCGTGCACTACACGTAGGTCAGTGGGCTAGCTGTTGTTGGCTGCCTGTGGTTGGACGTCCCGACGCCAGCCGACAGAAAACAGGTGCCTTGATCGTGAGTCAGCGAACCAAACAAAGCAGGTCATGTGTTCTCAGGTCATTTTGCCGCTGCGTCATCACATTGAGGAATGAGTATGCCTTTGAAAGGACATTCATGCTACCCTAATGGTGAACATATGGCTACCCGTTGGTTTATGTCTATCCCCCTGATGCTTGGTGTTGCTGTCGATGTGCCACTGGCAAACTCTCCTCCCTAATGGTCCACTGCCTCGTCTGCGCCTGAGGAATTCTCACTGTCGGCTGCCACGTACACTCAAGACATTTCCTCTAAGGAGTAAACAGAGTGCCGGTGAAATAAAGGTCCCCCTCAACGTTGTCCACGCACTGTAAGGTTTGTAAGGGAGAAAACTATCTGCAATCTAGATAGTGAACAGCTTGTCACCAAATCGTTTAGAGAATGGCACATCAGCATCCGTGCGGTGAAATGTGCTGCATAGCTCACCGGGCCAGGTTCACAACATGCCCACCTTGTCCGTGGACTGCCCACCTGGTTCGTTACCTGCTCACCAGGTTCATAGCCTGTCCACCTTGTCCGGGGTCTGCCCACCTGGATCTTACTTGCTCACCAGGTTAGTAACCTGTCCACCAGGTCGGTAGTCTACCCACCTGGTCCGCGACCTGCCTACCTTGTCCGTGAACATAGCCTCCGGTATGGGCTTCAGGAAGGTCATGTATTTGTTGTTGAAGTTGAGGAACGCCACCGTCCGCGGTGCGGCCGCCAGCAGCAGCAGCAGCAGCGCCGGCGTGAGTGGTCTCATCTCCGCCTCGGTGAAGCTGTCCGGGACCGGACCGGATGTCCAGCTGGCAGCCGACGTCACTCACTGGGCCGCGTCACTGTCCACGTCACTGTCGGCGTCACTGGCGGCGTCTCGCCGAAACCGCAGCAAAGGGCAGCCAAGTTGATGCGGTTCTGCACGCGAGGCGCACGTTCAGCAGATGAGTTTCCAGACACCGAAATACCATACTCGACATATGACACAACCAACAATCGTAGGAACAGAGGGATACTTTGTCGAGCGTTGTTCAACCCGACAAGTATGCAGGAGCTGACCAACATGTGGCAGATAAGTGAGGCTGCGAACAATAAATACACCTAAGTGTCCACTATACGTCCACATTCATGCATGGATGAGCCGTTTCCTGCGCTCAATGTGACTTCTGGAAGGTTTTTACATTTGACATGACATTTGTCGACTGCCACGAACTATCAGCTGTGTTTTGTCAGTTCGAGAAGACTCGCATCCTGTCTTGCCAGGATAGGGGAGACCAGTGCAAGTCGGCGATCTAACCGACCGAGCTACCGGGGCGGCCGGAACCATCAAATCTGCTTTTGACTTAATTTGACCAAAATATAAAATAATTTTGCCCTGAGTTCGTCTTATACCTAAATAGCCTTTCCCCCACTTTCGGAACCAAACAGTCAAGTCCAGCAGTTGATTAGATACAGCTGGGGGATGTTTTCGCCACTCCCTTGGTAAGTAATACTATATCGCCGGGTTACTCCCCGGACAAATGGTATTACTTACCAAGGGAGACGAAACCACCACCTGACCCTTTCAACCCGGACAACCCGCCTGACAATTTTTCTCATACAGGACACCATTGAGATTGGCGGGGCATCTGATGGGTCTGTCAGACCACCCGACAATTTGGGCATATAAAGGGAGCGCGATGCTTTGGTGGACGTATTAACGTTCTTCTCCGTCTTTCCAGTCATATCCTCACACCCCGTCTCGGGGGGCGGTTGATACAACACCCCCCTAATCTCCAAACTAAGCGTCGCACGAAAACGAAAGAGGTGTCATCGGAAAGTGCTCGACGAGTAAGGCCAGAAATCACCCCCAAAATTGTATCCCCCAAAAGTGCCGTTACTAGGGGGCCTAGGTTTTCACGACTTATAGCATGTTTTTGGCTCTGGGAGTTCATTTTGGGGAGATTGGAAGACAATAAATAATATTTCGAATCAGAAAAGGAAGGCGAAATTAACCAGGGCCCTAAAATGTTTGCCCACCCAAAAATCAACATTTTAATTTGTTGACATTTCAACATTTTTAGTTTTCAATTTTCTTCAATTTGTATTGTTCTAATGGGTAGAGCGAACCGAAAAACATTGTTCGAAGTCAATTTGCTTTCATAAAAATGCTTACTTTAGCCAGAATCTTCGATTTTATCCCTAATGGGCAATATGCAAAACTAATAAGTAATAAAAAACGGAAAAAACTTCCTCTGGTGTGTTTTGTTTCGTCCCTAAAGATAAGCAGACATTGAAAGTTTCATTAAAATATATTTATCCGTTAAAGCGCGACGATTGGTTTAACTTTTCTGGAGGTGACCCCACTTGACCTTTACTAACTCATTGACCCTAGATGACCTGTCCTCAATATTTTGACACAACATGCCAAATTGATGAGGGAAAAGGTATGCCAAATTTCGGTGCGCTGCCCCACGCCGTTCTTTCACTATCCGCGGAAAACCTTAGGCGGGCGCATATCAACCCCCGAGACGGCGCGGTTTAATACTCCGTCGGCGTCACACGCACCCCTAGCGTTAATGTCAGCCACCGAGTGGTGGAGTTCGGCCGGGCTCACCGACCCCACTGTGAATCGGCCGATGCCGACCCGCGGCAGCCGGACAGGCCGCCGGACAGGCAGCCGGACAGGCAGCCGGACAGGCAGCCGGACAGGCAGCCGGACAGGCAGCCGGACAGGCAGCCGGACAGGCAGCCGGACAGGCAGCCGGACAGGCAGCCGGACAGGCAGCCGGACAGGCAGCCGGACAGGCAGCCGGACAGGCAGCCGGACAGGCAGCCGGACAGGCAGCCGGACAGGCAGCCGGACAGGCCGCCGGACAGGCAGCCGGACAGCAGCCGGACAGGCAGCCGGACAGGCAGCCGGACAGGCGGCCGGACAGGCAGCCGGACAGGCAGCCGGACAGGCAGCCGGACAGGCCGCCGGACAGGTAGCCGGACAGGCAGCCGGACAGGCCGCCGGACAGGCCGCCGGACAGGCAGCCGGACAGGCAGCCGGACAGGCAGCCGGACAGGCCGCCGGACAAGCCGCCGGACAGGCAGCCGGACAGGCCGCCGGACAGGCCGCCGGACAGGCCGCGGACAGGCAGCCGGACAGGCAGCCGGACAGGCAGCCGGACAGGCAGCCGGACAGGCAGCCGGACAGGCAGCCGGACAGGCAGCCGGACAGGCAGCCGGACAGGCAGCCGGACAGGCAGCCGGACAGGCAGCCGGACAGGCAGCCGGACAGGCAGCCGGACAGGCCGCCGGACAGGCAGCCGGACAGGCAGCCGGACAGGCAGCCGGACAGGCAGCCGGACAGGCAGCCGGACAGGCAGCCGGACAGGCAGCCGGACAGGCAGCCGGACAGGCAGCCGGACAGGCAGCCGGACCGCCCTCCCGACGACGACCTCAGCGGAACATCTGTTGGGTGTGGTTGGCTGAATGTTCAGCTTATTTGACCCATGCCGGACATCTTTCTCGCGATGAACGGCCGAATACGGCGATACGAGGAGCCAGGCCTGACTCTTGCCACCAGCTGACTGATCGAGTCATCGGCATCACGCAGTATGGCAGAGAGTGAGCTGCGGCTCAGCTCGTCGTACAGCCCGTGCCCCCGCCGGAGAGCGGCGCGCCGATCCTCTATTAGACGCTTTGTCTCCTCGGCTATAGGGGTGGGCTAGCATTACGCAATACAAAGCTGCGTACCATTGCGCGCCATGCACGGACATTTGACTGCTTAGCGACACTAGCGCCACGCATCGGACGAAGCGTAAGCTCTGATGCTAACATGGGTGCATGCATTTAGAAAACAAACTACGCAATTGGTCAAGGTTGAAGAAAACCATGTTGGACAACAGGAGTGCATGCCACTATCTTCTATTTCGGGAATGTTTCATGCCCATTCATTCGATTTCTGCACCGTTATTTTACTGATGAAGGTGAACACAGGCATTACTCCATGTTCCGCGATGAACCTCTGACGAGTTCTTTGGCAATTCGTCGCCCTGTTAAGAAACATGGCATAGGGTGATAATGCAGTTAATTATCTGTCGACTGATGTAAATTTCACCATGCTTCCCCAACTGTTTTGACGGCAACTCTACCGCCGAAAATGAAACAGCCATTATCCGAAATTCGGCGGTGAACATCTGACCAGTTTTCTCCCCTTGAATTTCCTTGTTAAAAGAGAAAAGCATTGCATTGGACGACGGTGAAGTTAATTATCCGTGCGCTGATCGCACGCCTACGGTTGCGTTATAGTCGCATCTGTGCTGGGAAATTATAATCGTCTTGATATTTCCAAGGACATGTGTTTTTTCACCCCAATGTCCATAGTTAGAGGAGACCTGGTCCAGTTGATACACGGAATGGCTGATGCAACTGCATCTTCTCCAAAAGTATGAAGCCGGTTGTCACAGCTACATAACACGTTGCTACTGTCACCCCTTCTCGCTGCAAAAACAAGCGCGAATAATTTCGGTCCGTGACTGTGGAAAGGTGACGATGTGGCACATTTTTGGAGCGAAAGTAAAATTTCAATGTCGGTGCTTCACTATTAATTTCTAATTTGTCGCCCACATGCTAACTGTTTAGGTGCCTGTTAGCATTACCAAGTTCTCTCAGCTTCGCAACGGTGAAGAGCATCTAGCGTTTGCCGCTACACTACACGGAATGTTGCATAACATGTTACAGCCTGCAGCGGAAAACCTGCGGGGTAAATTGATACAGCCTGCATCAACTTAATCAGCCCACATCAACATCAACCTGTATCAACCTTTTGTGGACTAATAATGAATTAAAATAACCACATAATTACCTATGTTTATTGAAGTGTTTGCAAAAACTGCTTCAAGATAATCTCATTCAATATTTCTACGGAATTTCTTCCCCGAAGGAAAAGACTGAACGAAGGAAAGCGTGCAGATACGGAATGAACGTTTGCGCATTCCATAAATGGCGTAATCGGTGACGGGTAATCAGCCGGGACTCAAACCAGTATTATTGCTGTAGGTGTGCAATATGGCCTTTCAGACTAGTAAACTAGTGCTACCTATATATAATCTATTTTACTTAACATACATTGCATCAACTTAAAGACGATTATAAAAAGGAACCAAATGGTCATGTTAAGTAAAATAGAATCACAAATTGGCCCAATATATTTCGGGAGTGGTCTTCTTCGGAGACAGAGTATATACACAGACATTTCACGAACAGGATTTGTAGCACATGCTTTATGTATCAGGCCGTCTACCAATATTGACGAAAGGGTTTTAATCATCACCTAGGTTCACGTATCGGCCATATCTATATGCCAACATAACAATAGACATTGCAAAAAGTACATGTGATGAGGCCCGAACAGCGTAAGAATGTTCGTCGCATTCCAAGACACCTTCCCTATACATATCTCATATGCACCTCTACACACACATATATCCATGACAGGTCAAGAGATACGTATTGACTATGGAGGGATGGATAGCATGGATATATACATGAACATGAACGCTATGGGTAACAATTTTACGCTGGTCGCATAACATGTATTTGTTGGAATGTCTATTGTCATGTTGGTATTTTTATATGACCGTTACATGGACCTATACACATACCGACATATAGACATACCGATACTGATACCGATACCGATACCGATACCGATACATACAGATGCATAGATGATGATTAAAACTATTTTGTCAATATTGGTAGACAGCATTATACATATAGCATGTGCTACAAATCATGTGCGCAAAATGTCTCTGTGTATATACTCTGTCTCCGAATAAGGGTCGAATATACACAATGGACAATATCGGCCTGAAATATAGTAGACCAACTTGTGATTATATTCTACTTAATATGATCATTTGGATACTTTTCATAGTTGGCTTTAACTCAACAACGCTCAATACAGCTCTCCGCAATATTATCGTATCAACTTACCCCATCGTCAGTAGCAACTCATCCTGCAACGGGGTAAGTTGATAAACCCGTAGTTGCGCTGTGTTTTGCTATAGGATGGAAAGCCCAGATGATGTCACAAAAAAATATTATCCGTCATATGACTAGAAGCTAGGCGTAGGTGTAGCTGTCTCCTCGCTATCCTTCCAAAATGATGACTTATTTTTAATTTCGCTAGCGTTGTATCAACTAGACCCGGTCTCCCCTACATTGTCGTTGAAGCTTCATGTGGGGTACATAAGTGCGCGCTTCATAACCTTATGAAAATAGTCACTATCGGCGCACATCGTCAGGATGAAAGATCGAACACCAGTCTAGATTGTTTGAAACGTGTTCTGATGCATCCATATCAACATTCTTCAGTTCCGGCTCGAAATTCTGGCGGGAGGTGGGTGTCATCTCCTAACACGAGGCAAAGCTCGGACAAGTTGTTCAGGGCTCTAGCTACATGTGTACACAATGCCATTGTGCACCACCATGTTTATCCACACTCCATAATCGTGTTGCTGTATAGTTGGTCTCAGACAACAACCATATATCCATATATCACCTAAACACCATATATCACATAAACGCCATATATATACACCATAAACATACAAACATATAAACACCATCACATAAACACCAAATATCACCACTGCATATAATAGGCCCCGAGCCAGTGTGGTGTGCCCGTCCATCTCAAGTCACCCTTTCGGTACCCCCGGACGAGCGCCAGTGCTCACAGCCTACCTGAGCCTGAAGATGGTGATGCGGCGCCAAAACACCAGCCGACCGGGAACCACACCTCGCTAAGGAGTTGTAATCGCCGGCGACGGAGGAGGCGGAAGAGGGCGTCACCTTCCCCGAGGGCGCAACCGGCTCGGCCAATCACGGGCCATCCACGCGCGTCGACCCAGTTCGGCCGTCGGACTGTCGCGGAGGCATGGCAACGACACAACTGTCGTCATGGCAACAGCGCACTGGGCATGACATCGACGGTACGTGATCGCCACACACCACATATGTCCGACGTCTTGCCTTGTTCATTGCTTCGAAGCTTGCAGCAACACCGTGCTTTGCAACTTGTTCAATACTGAGACCTGTCCGGAGCGTAGACGGATCCAGGAATTGTCATCAGAGCGGGACACATTTCCTCGTAGGTGCTCCTTCTGCGGGAAAAAAATCGTGCAGTGTCGGGAGGTTGGGGGGCGGGTGCACTCGAGCAAACTGACGGGCACTTTTTCATCTCAAAGGGGCGCTTTTTCATCGCTTTTTCGTCTTTGGCTGAGGAAATAATCCGTTGAGCGAGGAGGCGGTGCACTCGACCATTTACCAAGGAGTGCCTTTCCGGTCAGGAAGCGCGCCACCTCTCCATGGGGGAGGGCGCCTGCCCCTAGTGTGCCCCTCCCTGTATCCACCCCTGGCCAGGGGCAGCTGCCCTCGGCCGGGCACAGTGCTGACCAGCGTCCAGCGGCCGGTCAGCAACTGACCGGTGGCGGCTGGTCAGCTGCCGCCACGAGCCACCTGCAAAAAGCGGTCAGACGCTGCCCACAACTGGGCCACCTGGCCGCGTTTACATGTGGTACGCAACTGTGGCCACCGTGTTGTGGCACGGGGGTCATCGACCCCGGCACATGCGCGTCACGTGTGTGTGTGTGTGTGTGTCGAGTTCACACAGCATGGTAGAGTTCGTGACTCAATAACTCATGAGACGAAGCTTGACGAAGCTCATGACTCATGACTCAACTGCCTGCCCGCCCTTGTCTCGCCGCTTAGATGGGTAGACGGCAGATTGCCCACTCAAATCCCGTTCCTAGTTCCGCTCCTGTCCTTGGTCGTGGGTGCAAAAAGTTGGCCCTCGCCAAGTCCGGAGGCGCTTATGAAACCTCCCTCCCAACTAACTTCCGAACATTGTAGACTGTGACATAATGCAAAATACTAGAAATATTCAACACTAAACACTAGAAGTCGTTGTAAATATCTGGTGATGGATAGCGAGCGCGAAGCACATCCTACATTTGCATTTTGGTGAGTAAGGAGGTCACCATATGTCTTATTAGGTCAATATATTGACATTGGTAGAAATCCTAGGAAATGTGTTTTTTTTTACAGGAGAGCTTGTATTATTTCGACATGGATTATTTTCAAGAACTGTCATATATTAATGTATCTATATTCATCAAAATTAAAAGGTCAAGGTCGGGTCGGGTCTGAACCATGCTTCAAAGCGAACTTCTGCACTATGCGTGTTAGAGATACATAACACATATTATTGGGAAGCAAATATAGTTTAGAGTCCGCATTCCAGTTAAGTTCTCCATTGTCAGCCATGCTGAGGTCCCTACAAGTCGTAGTAGGTCAACCCAATGACACAGCCTTTATATCGGGAAATCTCCTGGGCAATATGAATGTGTACCTATTGATCGGGTTCTTCCACCAAAACTATTGAAAAAAATGTATCATCTGTTTGGTATCCGAAAAGCCTAAGATCAGCTTAAGTCAAGCAGTATGATCAGGTCAAGTATGTTCAAGCATGAATTCGTACTATTAAGTTTAGTTTAGTTTCGAGCTAAAAATCCTGGCACCATTTCGGCTTTTTAATTCAGATTGAATGGAACTGTAGTAAAATAATACAATTCCTAGCAAGGATGATCACCTGTAGAAGGCCTGTCCCGTAAAGAAGCTTATATTATGGTTCACGTGACCTCTCATCGCCGGTGGCCAGTTCTTGTTTCAGTGCTAGGTTTTAAACTGTCGAACACCATCCGGCACGGTTTTCACCAGCCTGCATCATGCGGTCCCGATTTTCGGCACTGCGGACGGCGTTGACAATGACGTCAATGATGTTCCAGTAGACGTTTAGTTCATGTCAACTTTGGACAAATTAAACTGGGCATTTCATCTCATGGCCCGTAGTAAACTATTGTTTTATTAGCATGCGCGAAGAAAAAGAAGACTCTTCTGTTGCAGGAGGTAAAGTCAGGTCTTGCAGGAGATAATGTGAGGTCCTGCAGGAGATAATGTGAGGTCCTGCAGGAGATAATGTGAGGTTCTGCAAGGTAATGTGAGGTCCTGCAGGAGGTAATGCGAGGTCCTGCAAGCATACACTACCACTCGGTCGGCTCTAACCCTCGTCTGGCCTGCCGCGCAAACTCACCTTTGTCGGACTGTGGAGGGGCCGAGCCTCTTGAAAGCCTGGAAGCCGCTACCCTAACTTCCGATGAACGTAGGCTATAACAAAACTCAGAACACCGTTATAACTATCTGAGCACGGAGAGCCAGCCATATTGCATACCAGCCATATACGAAATAACCTGAAGTATAAAAACTGATATATTTATCCTTCGCGTACCAACGATGGAAAAATGCATGTTTTGTTATCTTTTATTGCCAATGATTAATGGTCAATATCGCTCTAGCTCTCTAAATGACTCCATGTCGCTTCAATGGAGGGATAAACCTGTTGAAGCCATGACTTTTCACCCTTTGGAAGCATGAATATGCCCAGGGTACATACAAAGATTAGGATGGTAAAAGCCAAAATACACAATGAACAACCTGCATATATCACAACCTGCATATATCTTCAACCTGCATATATCATAACCTGCATATATCACAACCTGCATATATCACAACCTGCATATATCATATCCTGCATATATCATACACCTGCATATATCACAACCTGCATATATATTCAACCTGCATATATCTATAACCTGCATATATCTATATACCTATATATATCTACAATATACCTGCATATATCTATATAACCTGCATATATCTATATACCTGCATATATCATATCCTGCATATATCACAACCTGCATATATCTTCAACCTGCATATATCCCATACAACCTGCATATATCACAACCTGCATATGACATATATCACAACCTGCAGATATCTTCAAGCGCCACTACTGTGTCAAGTGGCTCACATTTTCTGTCGTTTTTTATTGTAAAGCTCAGAAGGGAGCTCCGTGCTAAGTTATATTGGGTTCCGTGTTCTGATAAAGCATTAGGTATAACGCCACCACAGTGATCATTGCTATTTATATCAACACAGATCCTCCGTCTGCCTGATATCCCATTGGCATATGTACGCGTGTGCATGCGGATATATGCACTGAATATGTCCTACTGAGATATTAGCAAGAGTTTTGGACGTGTTTTGTTTGCTTCAGGTGTTAGTGCTAAAACGTTTCGCTTTCCTCATGACAGGATAGCCCGAACGAGAGCTCGCGAAAATCAACTTCAATCCCAAGGAACAACCTAACTGGGCTATCCATGTTATCTAGAAGGCTTGGATGAAATAATGCTGCAGCACTTCAAGACTCTATCACCGGCTATATACGGCGCTAACACGTCCGGATCGTAAAAATGCAAACGTTTAATCATTTAAATACCTTTGACAATTAAGCTAGGGATCCCCATGGACCGATTTGCGACATCCCCCGGGCACAACTAGGGAGCACTTCCTTATTCGCGACATCCATCGGGCGTGAATTGGGAGCACTTCCCAATTTGCGCGTTCGCAATGGTTTACGAATATGAAGGTGACCATGAAATGCCCTGAAGACGAGATAATACCCGGGCATATTGACTTAGAAAAATGATCTGCGTATCTAAATATCCTGGTTTCAAAGTATCAGTACCGACATGAAGTGAGCTACAACGTTTGTCCTTAAAGAAACTCTAATCTGGTATTCTCCTCTATGTAATATATCAGATATAATATCATAATATGCATGAATGTTGAGGATGAATGCTTCCATCTTTTTCGTTGATTTGGTGGATGTGAAGAACCATTTTACCAGAGAGATATGGAAGTACATAACTTCCAGATGGTATGACTGCACCTGGGCGCTCCGAAAAAAGGGTAAAATTGTCACTACTCCTCAGACTACCTCCTTGTCTGTGCTACCTCCTCAGACTACCTCCTTGTCTGTGCTACCTCGTCAGACTACCTCCTTGTCTGTGCTACCTCCTCAGACTACCTCCTTGTCTGTGCTACCTCCTCAGACTACCTCCTTGTCTCCTTGTCAGACTACCTCCTTGCCTGTGCTACCTCCTCAGACTACCTCCTTGTCTGTGCTACCTCCTCAGACTACCTCCTCCTTTCAGAACCTCCTTGTCTCCTTGTCAGACTCCTTTCAGACTACCTCCTTGTCTCCTTGTCAGACTACCTCCTTCTTGTCTGTACTACCTCCTCAGACTACCTCCTTGTCTCCTTGTCAGACTACCTCCTTGTCTCCTCCTCAGACTACCTCCTTGTCTGTGCTACCTCCCCAGACTACCTCCTTGTCTCCTTGTCAGACTACCTCCTTGTCTCCTTGTCATACTACCTCGTTGTCTGTGCTACCTCCTCAGACTACCTCCTTGTCTCTTTGTCAGACTACCTCCTTGTCTGTGCTACCTCCTCAGACTACCTCCTTGTCTCCTTGTCAGACTACCTCCTTGTCTCCTTGTCAGACTACCTCCTTGTCTGTGCTACCTCCTCAGACTACCTCCTTGTCCCTTGTCAGACTACCTCCTTGTCTCCTTGTCAGACTACCTCCTTGTCTGTGCTACCTCCTCAGACTACCTCCTTGTCTCCTCATCAGACTACCTCCTTGTCTGTACTATCTCCTCAGACTACCTCCTCGTCTCCTTGTCAGACTACCTCCTTGTCTCCTTGTAAGACTACCTCCTTGTCTGTACTACCTCCTCAGACTACCTCCTTGTCTCCTTGTCAGACTACCTCCTTGTCTCCTCCTCAGACTGCCTCCTTGTCTGTGCTACCTCCTCAGACTACCTCCTTGTCTCATTGTCAGACTACCTCCTTGTCTCCTTGTCATACTACCTCCTTGTCTGTGCTACCTCCTCAGACTACCTCCTTGTCTCCTTGTCAGACTACCTCCTTGTCTGTGCTACCTCCTCAGACTACCTCCTTGTCTCCTTGTCAGACTACCTCCTTGTCTCCTTGTCAGACTACCTCCTTGTCTCCTTGTCAGACTACCTCCTTGTCTGTGCTACCTCCTCAGACTACCTCCTTGTCTCCTTGTCAGACTACCTCCTTGTCTCCTTGTCATACTACCTCGTTGTCTGTGCTACCTCCTCAGACTACCTCCTTGTCTCCTTGTCAGACTACCTCTTTGTATGTGCTACCTCCTCAGACTATCTCCTTGTCTCCTCCTCAGACTACCTCCTTGTCTCCTTGTCAGACTACCTCTTTGTCTGTGCTACCTCCTCAGACTACCTCCTTGTCTCCTCCTCATACTACCTCCTTGTCTGTGCTGTACGTCTGTGCTGTACAGTTCCAGTGCCGTGCACAGCATGCAGTGTGCAGCACCTGGGTCTGCGGTCTCCGGTCTCTGGTCTGCGTCCTTGATTCTCGTTCGTGTTGCTAGTGGCAATACCTACCTGAATGAGGTCGAGTGAGTCTGGAACTCGCTACAAGCGAAAGGTTGAACATCTGGGGAGGGGGCTTTTAATTGGATTATTTCCAGTCAACACCATAACCCTAATGTCAAATGTCCGCATTTAATGGCGGTATTGCATCCTAGGTCCCGATGCGTTTCGCCGCCCAGACTGGACATAAGGTACCCCCCCTCCCCGATGATGTCAGGATGATTGTAATGCAATGCACTCTTTATACAGTGGCTATTGCGGTGGGTGAATTATTGTGCCTTGGACTCAGAGGTCGCAATGGAGTTCGGATAAGAGGAGGTTGAGTGCACGGTTTTCGACAGATTCTTCAGATGCCATGTTTGGCGGGAGTGCCATGTTTGGCGGGAGTGCCATGTTTGGCGGGAGTGCCATGTCTGGCGGGAGTGGGTGGCGGAAGCTTTGACCCGAGTTCATCTCGCGCACCAGGATGGTGGGACCAAGGCCGGTCACCTGTCGCCAGGTCAAACACCACCGACACCAACTACGCTGATCAGACCTCCAGACCAGATCAGACCTCCAGACCAGATCAGACCTCCAGACCAGATCAGACCTCCAGACCAGATCAGACCTCCAGACCAGATCAGACCTCCAGACCAGATCAGACCTCCAGACCAGATCAGACCTCCAGACCAGATCAGACCTTCAGACCAGATCAGACCTCCAGACCAGATCAGACCTCCAGACCAGATCAGACCTCCAGATCAGATCAGACCTCCAGACCAGATCAGACCTCCAGACCAGATCAGACCTTCAGACCAGATCAGACCTTCAGACCAGATCAGACCTCCAGACCAGATCAGACCTCCAGACCAGATCAAACCTTCAGACCAGATCAGACCTTTAGACCAGATCAGACCTCCAGACCGGGCGGCAGCGGTCGGGAGAAGTACAAGTTAGCAAAACAAAACGCATGCGGTTGCAAAAGTAAATGCTGTTCTGAATTAACAACCAAAATATGGTTTTGACCTTGACCTGACGTATGAGCCTGACCAGAGGTCATCCGCACTACTTCGTATGTTTCTTTGGACTACCATCGATGTGCAAAATTGGTTGGACATCTGTCAAACCCTATTTTTACAACTTCTCGCCATGTGGTACGCGAAAAGTGACATCTTTCGAAACCGATGGCCTGAATTTGACCTCATCTGACTTGGTGGCCCGGAGTTCCGAAGCAAACATTTCAACATCAGAATATTAGCTTTTCAATGGTCAGAAGGTTATCAGGTCAGAAGGTCAGAATGATCGGAAGATGAGAAGGTCATAAGGTCAGAATGTCAGAAGGTCAGAAGGATGGATGCCAAATTTGGGCGTGGTCCCGCCACACACCCGTTCCTGCAAAAAAAACATGACTGGAGGTGACAAGAATTCCTTCTCCAACCCCACCCTTTTCGACAGCACCATGGTTAAAATTGGCAAGTACTGCGGAGCTAACCCGATTACATGCAGAACTTCAAGCCCCTGCAAAGAGGCAGGTGACCCAAGGCTCACCTGCCCCATGCTGCCTAAGGCTCACCCATAGTCGTGATGATGCCCTTAGTCTCTAGAACAACCCTACCCGACAACGCCTTCACCAAAGGAAACCGCGAAGTGCATTCGTGTTCCGCACAGTAGGTACCAAACTGGAAAGCGCAGCGAGAGTCCATGCGCTTTGCTAGCCACAGGGTGCGAATTGTCTAAGATCGAAGTCTATTTTAACGCAAGATATCACTTGAAATTTGCAATCAGCTTCAACGTCGGTCCCGGTCCTCTGACACGTGATTAAATAAATAAATGGAGGCCATTTGTAAAACAAGGGAACACTATTCAGTGAAGGCCAACCGGGACCAAACGAAACTCTCGGCGCTAACCCCATGGGCTTTTTACCTCTAATCCGAATTATATTCGCCGCCACCGGTTTCATTTCCTAGTATAGCGACGTTTTTCTACCCCCAGGAATCTGTGTTTCACCAGCATCGTCCCTCTTACGGCACCGACCCCTATACCGTGTTTGCATGATGTGCAGCGCCATCTTTAGACGATTTATCAAACTAATGACTGTACAGAAAACGCCATGCTCCGTCTTCATGCAGGTTGACACGGACGTATCTGGCAGGGGGGGGGGGCTAGACCAGTAGCGCAACCAGGGGGGGGGCAAGGGGCCATGGCTCCCCCCCGAAATTTTTTGGTGGCCCGCTCCGAGCAAGGGGCCCGCGAAGCGGGCCCCTGGCTCGGAGTGGGCCACCCTACTCAGAGCCCTGGCTAGGGGCCCGCGAAGCGGATCTGTGGCTCGAATCAGGGGCCCTTTGAACCAACTGAAAATCTGGGGGCCCGTTTTAACCAAGGCCCGCCTCGAACCGGGGCCCATTTTGATTCAGGGGCCCGCATTGAACCAATAGCCCGCTTTGAACCAGGGGCCCGCTTCAACCTGGGGCCCTGTCTTGAACCAGGGGCTCTCTGGAACCAGGGGCCCGCTTCGAACCGGGCCCACTTTGATCCAGGGGCCCGCATTGAACCAATAGCCCGCTTAGAACCAGGGGCTCGCTTTTACCTGGGGCCCGCCTCGAACCGCTAAAACCGGAAAAGTGCTTTTATTTCTGCGAAGTTTTACAAACATAGGGGCCCGCTCAAAAGTAAGTGCATGTTTTCCGCAGACTTTTTAAAAACATGAGGGGGCCCGCTTGCGAGGGGGCCCGCTCTACAGCCCTGCCCCCCCGAACTGAAATCCTGATTGCGCCACTGGGCTAGACGCACAGTTTTAGTTAGCGCCGCGGAAATTCAGAGCTAGTGGTGTCATCTAGTGTCCGTATTGACATGCCAAGCACCCCGAGGAACATACGAGCGTTCCTTCGGAACCTGAAAGGACCCATGGATTTTGTGAGTCACCATCGGATGAACACAGAAAGGCCACAATATTCTGCCGCTCCTACACAACCGCCGCACGGTACACTGATCATTCAGTCCACTGTCTGCCGCTCCTACACCACCGCCGCACTGTACACTGATCATTCAGTCCAATGTCTGCCGCTCCTACACCACCGCCGCACGGTACACTGATCATTCAGCCCAATGTCTGCCGCTCCTACACCACCGCCGCACGGTACACTGATCATTCAGCCCAAAGTGGCCCAAGTATTGTGCAATCGCTGAGGAATGCGCAGCGAGCCGCGGTGCCGTTGGTTTACGAACGGTGTTCCGAACCTCAGCCCGAGTGGTCTAGGGGTAAGATGCTCGTCTCGCAATCGAAAGGTTGTGGGTTCGAATCTCACCTGTCGCTACTCTTCGCCCGCGACCAATCGGCGTGAGAGATTGGCGACGCTATATGACTCGACGGTCGACGTGTCGTAAAACCAATAACCAACCAACCAACCCCGAGCCTCAGCCCGAGCCCTCCAGTGTCTCCATCCATGAAGAGTCGGTACATACCTGCCGAGTCAGTGAGATCCGACTCCGATTTCAAATACCTTAGGCGCGGGCCTAGACGTGTATTGCTTTCGAACTTCTGCGAATCAGTGTCCAGCGCATCACAACGCCCAGCGCATCACAGCGCCCAGCGCCTCAAAGCACACGGCGCATCACAGCACACAGCGCATCACAGCACACAGCGCATCACAGCACACAGCGCATCACAGCACACAGCGCATCACAGCACACAGCGCATCACAGCACACAGCGCATCACAGCACACAGCGCATCACAGCACACAACGCATCACAGCACACAGCGCATCACAGCACACAGCGCATCACAGCACACAGCGCATCACAGCACACAACGCATCACAGCACACAGCGCATCACAGCACACAGCGCATCACAGCACACAACGCATCACAGCACACAGCGCATCACAGCACACAGCGCATCACAGCACACAACGCCTCAAAGCACACAGCGCATCACAGCACACGGCGCATCACAGCACACAACGCATCACAGCACACAGCGCATCACAGCACACAGCGCATCACAGCACACAGCGCATCACAGCACACAGCGCATCACAGCACACAGCGCATCACAGCACACAACGCATCACAGCACACAGCGCATCACAGCACACAGCGCATCACAGCACACAACGCATCACAGCACACAGCGCATCACAGCACACAGCGCATCACAGCACACGGCGCATCACAGCGCACAGCGCATCACAGCGTATAGCTCGTGAGGGAAACCTCCCACCAGAGTGACGTAACACCGTGACGTAACACCTTCACCACAGTGGTACAGGTCAGAGCATCCAAACATCGAATGAAGCGACAGCAATAGCAGACATGTGACATGTCACACGAATGAAACGACTGCAACATCAGATATGTGCCATGTTACACGAATGAAGAGACTACAACACCAGACATGTACCATGTCACACGAATGAAACGACTGCAACATCAGATATGTGCCATGTTACACGAATGAAGAGACTGCAACACCAGACATGTACCATGTCACACGAATGAAACGACTGCAACATCAGATATGTGCCATGTTACACGAATGAAACGACTGCAACATCAGATATGTGCCATGTCACACGAATGAAGAGACTACAACACCAGACATGTACCATGTCACACGAATGAAACGACTGCAACATCAGATATGTGCCATGTCACACGAATGAAGAGACTACAACACCAGACATGTACCATGTCACACGAATGAAACGACTGCAACATCAGATATGTGCCATGTTACACGAATGAAACGACTGCAACATCAGATATGTGCCATGTTACACGAATGAAGAGACTACAACACCAGACATGTACCATGTCACACGAATGAAACGACTGCAACATCAGATATGTGCCATG
>JAOTOM010004061.1:120000-216205 GCA_034440615.1 Ashinkailepas kermadecensis | reverse complement strand
AAATATAATATATATAATATAATAATAATAATTATATATATATATAATATATTACATAGGGGAAGAGGGGGTCCTGAACACTTTAGGCATTATGCAAGAAATAACTCTACTGCTGCTTCTGTATGGCTGAACCAGCAATTGTACTGTGTTTACTGAACACAAAAATGAACAAGCTATCCATACTCAAACAGTTCCTTTCAATGAAAATCCTCTAACCACTTGCAAAGAGCAACTTTAAAAACAGATGATTATTTTATAGCGGTGTGCCGTATCCTGAACATGAAAATGTTGTTGTTCAGGATTACCTCACTGTAGCTGTTGTGGTACAAGCTACTAGTAGCACTAAAAAATGCTGGTGTAATTGCAAAAAAATTGCAAGTCACTTCCTTATGGTTTCCTAAAGTCAACTGCTCTTCAAAACCTACAATGATTCCTGTGAACTTCACAACCTCTGTACACAAAGTATAGGTAGAGTTATGTGATCAGACTTTCATGTTTTGGTAGCGACAGGTCCATCATTTATGAATACTGCCATCTTTTTGTTATTTATGCACTGAACATGATGTGGGAGACGACCAAAGTTCAGAAAACCGAACGTGTTCAGATATCCCCCCTCTTCCCCTATATGTGATGTGAAAACAGTTATTGCAAAAATGATTTATTCGACAGACAGTTTGATGTCTACGCATCTTCATCTGTGTCTAATTAAAGAAGGGAATTAGTATTTATTTAGACGCCAACGAAGATGCTCTAACATTGAAACATCTTGATCTGTTGAATATATTATGTTTGCTAAAACTTTGGGTATAATTGGAGATCAAGGTAAATTTTGATTCTTTGGAATTTTTATTTTGAATGCATGGTATTTTAACGTAAAAAATGACGACGCGACCATTCATTTTCCCTGCAAATGATAACCTTTCAGTTGGTTGGTTATTGGTTTTACGACACGTCGACCGTTGAGTCATATAGCGTCGCCAATCTCTCACGCCGATTGAATGATAACCTTTCAGTTGGCAAAGAAATAAACAATCAAAATCTTCACTCTACAAATATAGCACATCGCGTATAATCATCCGTACCTGGTGTGTCATAGACGTGATAAAGAAGAAGTTCAACACTCATGCACTCGATTTAATACTCTTTGACATCGAAAACCGTATGTTTCTGCCTTAATTCGGTATATATTCGGTATATATTAGGTATATATCGCCTTGGGCACAGCCTTGACTCGATAGGCCTTGGGCACAGCTGTCCAATACATCCTCGAAGCTTTAGTATGTATATTTACTAAGAAGGGAAGTGTGTTTAGTACGGATATTTCCTAAATTTCTGGAAGTTTAATGGGTATTCTTATTGAAGTTACCTCTACAATAGATGGTTTTACAGCGGATTTTTGCTCCCAGGTCAAGTGGTCTCATGTGTTGCTATAACAAGAACAATGCTATTTGTTCACAAAAAAAGATCATGCATGTATTCCGGACTAAGTTTTAGGATATTACAGAAGACATATATAAACTGGTTAAAATATGTTATATCCAGTACACATTTCCTTCATATATAGGAGAAAAAAGTAATCTGCAGCCAAATTGATACCAAATGAACCAAATTACACAAATTGATACCATATATATTTTTTTTTTTAAACTTCGGATGATGTCATGCAGACTTGAAAGAAAACTTCCATCTACTTTCTAGTAAAGGTACCTTTGTTTGTTATTTGTCACACGCGCATCTGATATGATATCAGACGCGCAGGTGACAAATAACAAGCCAACATAATTGTATTCAGTGCAGATGCCAATTCCAGTGCAGGACAATGTCGGTTCCATATTCTTTTTCACAATTACAACCCATTTGTGTTGTACTCCTGGTACTAGGATTGACTCGTGCATGATACTGATTGTGGATACCAAGCTTAACATTAATAATTAATTGTAGTCAGTGTAATTGGGTTTTGGTAAATAACTTCAGTACTGGTACCCTTTATTCTTTACTCACTGGCAGATTAGAAGTTGATTAGTAGTATTGCTAAGCATGAATAATTATGCTGTGTTTTTTACTCCCTACTTTGTGTCATGACATAATATTCACACAGATACATGCTTCATATTATTTGTTCATAACATGCATTTTAGTCACAAGACTCAAATGACTCATTGTGATTCAAATGATTGACTCATGATTCAACTCATTTATTTTTTAGAAAGATGTGATTCAACTCACGACTCAAAATATGTTTTGTGGAAAAGAATCGATTCAACTCTCGACTCATCCAAAAACGATTGATTCGTGAGTCGATTCTTGATTCAACTCGAGTCGAGCACAAGTCTGGTCACAAAGCGCTTCGCAAATGTATTCTCCACGCCACATTTCTGCTACTCCAAGCTGCCCCTGCTCTCGACCGCAGTAAGTTTGAGTAGATTGGAGCTACTCCAATCTGCTCCGGAAACGCACGGAAACATGGCGCAGCTACTCTAAGTTGCTCGGAGCAGTTTGGAGCATGGTCAGGAACAGACCCAACGATGATGATTGCAATGTATTTTTGTTGGAGGCAGCATGGGAATGTGTTTTCCACCAGCCCACGCCTAGCGACAAATGGAGCCAGTTGAAGGGAACTTTTCTCGCTACTGCTGGACCCCGTGGCGCCTGTCAAAAGCGTGAAAATTAGCAACCTGGCGCACCTCGGGCATCAGCTGACACTTCACTCCTGAGGACCGACGGCGTGAAGTGTCCACTAGTGCTGCCAGAAGGGACAGCCATACAATCTTGAACCATCAGGTGAGAGGTGTAATACGAGGTGATCGTCGGGAGTACGTGCGGCGGCGTTGAGCAGAGACTGGTCGATCTGCACCTTGGCGCTGTCTGAAACCAGTAATTGGCAGCATGAGGATGTTTTTGGCTACGTCTAATTTGCATGCCGATACTCCGAACCAATATTTGACTAATGCAGGCATAGGCACTACTGCTTGTGGTGCTCCATACAGGACAAGGTGTGCCAGCACGATTACCGCGCATTGCCGCCTGAGCCTCATAAGTGCAGCCCATGTGCATTGAGCAGCTTTAGATAGCGAATCGCAAGATGAAATCATCACGTTCTTGTGAAAATTCCATGGCATTAGTATGAAATTACTGCAACAATTATGTCTAGGAACTAGCACTGGTGTTCTAGGTACTGGTGTTCTAGATAATGATGCTCTATGTGTTGAAGTAGGTGCATGTGCACGTGTGAGCCAATTGCAACATTGCAGTCGTTTTGCAACCAATGCTGCATCATTGGCTACGAAATTGTAATGCTAACAACAAATTGTATTAATTCTCATGAAAATAAATAGAGTGTGCTATTGTTGTTGCTTTTGAACACTACCAGTATTCCATACCAACAGAATATCGGACATCATCGGTGTTCCACCACTGGTCACTATCGGACAATATCGGACACTATCTCTCCCATCACTGGATACTATCGATGCCTCACACTAAATAAAGGGCGCGCCTCGCTGAGGTCATCATGACCAACATGGATATGAAGGCAACTCGGGTGTTTTTAGGTCAAGTTTGCATCAGGTTTGAAATGTCTGAAATGACTTCATGAATTCGCATCATAAAACGTGCGTTCACTCTGAAGCCTACCACATCATAAATTTCTACTTGTATCGGTATGTGGCCGCAACGAGAAGCTACCATATCCTTGATAAGGTACTTGGACGTGATTTTTTGGCGGAGACACGGTCACGCTAGCTTCAGTGCACGATGGAATAAAGCGTCACTGCATGAAATATATATATATATATATATATATATATATATATATATATATATATATATATATATATATATATATATATATATATATATATATATATATATATATATATATACTTATGTGTGTGTGTGTGTGCATGTGTGTGTGGGGGTGTATGTGGGTGTGTGTACATGTGCTTTTGTATGCATTCTTTAATGATTTGGTTGCGGTCTGATGAGCGTCCCGATCATCACAGATCCAATTGCATTTTATTCCAGCACCTAGCATCACGGATGTGATTTTGCATGACTTCGGAGGGCTACGTGCTCCTCCGTTGCTAAATTGTACACCCTCGAATATTAAAGTGTGCCGTGGCCAAAGATGATTGGGACTGATTTATCGATGGCAGTTTACGTCGCTCCCGCACGGAGCGTTCTGACCGACGTCTACCAGCTGCGTACGGCTACGTATGCCTGAACAGCAATCACATGTCCACTTCGGGGCCTGTGGCATGAGGGCAGCCAACTTGCATCACTTTATTCAGGACGAGTCTTTGATATGCGCTCCTGATTATATTCCTATGTTTTACTTTGGCCGACGTGTGACGTCACCGAGCCCGCCATGTTGTTCACGCCCTGCTCAGCAGCCCACGACCGTCCCGGTAGGACATACTGCTCGTGGGAATTTGACGCTCAGACAGCGCAATGTGCGATCGGGTTGGTTTGTTGTTTGTTGTTTGGTGTTTATATTAAATTGTCTTCGTCCATCTTTGACAATTTCGGGACTATGGGATGAAGGAGATGAAGAACATAGTTTGGAGAGCTAGGACAGGATGTGAGGTGGGGCCGGATGGGTTGCGACTGTTTGTGGGTTCAGGCAATGATCTTTTGCGATGGCCGCGGGTAAGTTAATCGCATGATAAGGTAAAACTGATGGCAGAGCCAGGTGATTCGCCCCAGCGCGGACGTCGACCCATGACTTCCAAGTCATTCAACCACTTTTGAGCCTGCTTCCTAATTCGTTGCATATCACCATGTAAGGGCCTCCAAGAGGGGCCCTTGTGGTTCATAGTTGCACTGATCTTTATGTCTTTACCAACGGTGTAGGAAAATGTGTGTTGTAGTACTGTCTAGAGAGGGCTTGATGATAATGCTCCAATATTTTTCCATTCTGGATGTGAGCGGTGGTTGCGTATCTTGGCGCTATGCTGGATCCTCCTTGAATGATGAGTGCACATGTGCAGTCATAGATGCCAGCATCTGAGTCGTAGAGTGTTGCGCGTTCATCAATTAAAAATACTGCTAAGACGTTGTATTTACAACATGTGAAGCTAAAGGTTTCAAACACATCAGCTCTGGCGACCGAAGGTAGAAAATCAGCCTCCTTCATCAACTGTAATGAGAGGCTTCACATTCGCAAGTAGCAAGATTCGTGCTGATCATATAGGGACTCAATATACACTGGTATCAAGACACACACTTAACGCAGAAGAGCTCAACATTGGCCAGCATCAATGTACACGCACACCATAGGACATATATAGGACATAGGACATATACACGCATATCATCCTCGACCGTGCACGACATTCGCCACTTTCGCCAGTGCAGGGGGATGGGTGGGGTCGGGTGCTGTGAACCCTTCCCTAGCATTTGTAAACGAAGAGAGCTATAGACCCACAACAAAAACCAGCATGTCGTACGTCACGAGACCTCGCGATTGATACCCGATTATTGTGCATTCGGTCAATGGATGACGTCCCAGCTTACTTTTAAGTAACATTTTCGCGAAAATCGAAACGTTTTACTTCAATTGTTGTCGGTGTGAAAAGCAGAAGCAGGTACGCACTTCAAATGTTTCCATGATGTTTTTCAGCATCTTTGTATATTAACCATATGCGATTTGTTACATTGAACCCGTAGGTAAGAGTCAAATGAGGTGGGAGTATTGACCTCATTTTCGATATTTTCAGAACACTTACTGGAAGTGCTATTTTCTAGTATCCAGGGGTACAATTAGAGGCAAAATTTAGTTTTCGCGTTCAAATTAACTACAGAGCAATGCCTCCTAATCCGAAAAAAAAATATTATGATGTCAAATTAGGTCAGTAACCTATGATGACCTTGGAAAACGCAATGGTCAATGGCGATAGGTTAGCTGAATTGTCCATCGTCGCATCACAACCATAATTAGTGATTTTGGGCAAAACGTGGTATTGATTGCTGATAATGCGGGATTTGGGCGAAAAATAAATATGCCTTGATATGTTCCCTTTTATGACGTCATACATCAGTGACCTGATAAAACATCCTCAAATTTGGTACAACATGAGGTCGCCAGCGGATGTTCTATCAGGTATGCCGAGCGGCGTCGCACTGATGCGCACCGTTTTCCCGTGGGTGCCAAGAAACCCTGAGGGGTTGCAGTATCTTCACTCCGTCACGGGCGAGTGTTAACATTCGTGGCAGACCGATGGATGTGCAAGATGAGACGATAGCTACAAACACATGATTCCACAATCAGGCATTGTGGTGTCAGTAGTTATCATTGGTTATCTGGGCGCTTGCACGTTTTTTCCAGATTCAATCCAACTTTTTTGACTACGTAATAGTGTTCCAGTGTTGTCGGTGCAGCTGGGTGCCAAACACAAGGATTCTTAGGGTGCAAATGCAAATGCTCAGCGATGCATGCACACCACAGCGTGAAGAATGTGTTCCGTGCCGGCGCGGCGACATGACTGGCTCTGAACACTGCCAGCACCACTCAGCAGCACTGGGACTAGAAATGCTGCTCCATCGACTGTACAATAGAGCCTGCCCACGGCGGCATGTGTCGCAGATGGACGCGATCAGAAGCCTCGCGCCCGCAGCGCGCTGATGTCCACGTCACCGTAGTAATCCTCGCTGAAAAGGAAAACAAATTGGCGTGTTGTTCATTGTCACGTGACATGTCTCTTCACAGCACAATGGGTTTTCAGTTCGACGATGCAGCGGGGATTTTATCAAAGGGAAGCAAAGTCATAGACTGAGCAAAGGGGGTGGACGAGTGAAACGGCCCCCAACTTGTTGATATGTGACCTTGCACCATGTTGCTGCATGACAGGGGTCGACCTAAAGCCCTATTATCTCGCCCATTGAAGATCTGTTAGAACGCTCATGGCCAAGGACGAAGGTAACAAGCTTTCGCGTCGGGAGGCTGTCAATAGGGGGAAATGTAAATACACGGGAATAGGAGAAGGGACGAAAATGACGTTTCCTCGCCCATCACCCGCACAATACTGCAGTATTTGACAGCACATATGCTAAAAAGATGCAAGAGTTCTCCCGTCTGCCATATCTTTTGGAAATGCGCACAGGAGCAGAATGTCATGACTTTCATTTTGGGGATGCCCAGCAACAGTGCCAGATATAACTTGCAATTACGCATTTTGGCTGAGTGGGAGGGTAGCACTCTGGTTTTTCCAGCGAGACCAGAAATGAGCATTTCTGGGTAACACTTCACGTATTTTGCAACATTGTGGTGTTATTATACGTATTAATTCAATTGGCATGCACAATTGCGCTATTTTCGGGAAAAATCGAAATTCACCGCACAAGTTAGCGGTGGTTAGGTCTTCGACTTCGAGATACATGTGTATCCTCAAAAGAATATAATGTTCCAGTCATGAGTATCCACTTCTCGCTTGCTCTCAGTGAAGCCTCGTCTTGAGTTCGAGTTTTGTTAAAATAGGCGCTTCGGTCTCCACAGGCCATTTCGTGCCATAGAAAAAAGACAAGGTATTACGTTGTAAAAGTCAAATTATAAGTCCTGGAGCCAATTGGTTTGTCGCAGGGAAATGAAAAGTAGTTTGATGAGAAATGGGTGGCCATCCCCAAGAGTGACGACAAAGAAAAAGGAGTCTTGGGCGCATGGCAATAATCAATAAGTGCTTTTCGAGGGCCGTAGCATTGCTGACAGTGTAGGAGTATATGTGTCACTGTAAGATGGGTGTTGCATAAAGTCATAAAGTCATAAAGTGTTAAGGCTTAATAAGAGCCACAGGGGCCCAGCTGGGAAAGGTACTAGAAATGTACATACTCTCACCCCAATCAATCCCTTACCTCAAGTTCCTAGGAAGCTATATATCGCAGCCTATCTAGCACCAATTCACTTGCTATTGCATGATGGGCATGGAGGGCGAAGTGAAATAGACTAAATAAATCGTTGCGTGAGGCAAGTATGCCCTGTGTGGATCCGCGTCAGGACTTTTTCTTTGTGACAGTTGGGTTCAAATGATGGCATCCATATATCGACGACTGGTTTGGTGTTCAGTAATTGTGTATGTTGTGTGCGTAGTGTCCAGTTTTGGTTCAAAAGTGCCAAATGCTCTGTCGTATTGACGATTTAACTGCTTCAAAATGTTGTGGAATTTATGTAATATTTGTTAGATGTAATGAGGCTTTTGTTAAGTGGTCTGCTTCTTCGTTTCCTGGGATGATGCAGTAAAAGCTTCGTCTCCTAGCAAAGCTTGTCTCCTCAGGTTCCGCTTACAACCCATCCTCGACTGTGGTAACAGTCATGCGCACCGGCACGTACCGAGCTGGGCACACATACCGGTAGGTGGCTCCACTGTCAGCCGCCGAGTTCAGCATGGGACACAGATTCGGCGCTGCGAGCGTTGACTCGGCGCTAGCAGCGTCTGAACATGGGGTCCGCTGAGGATTCCACTAGCATCTACACGTGTGCTCGTCAGGTGGCTCCAGCAGTGTCTGAGCACGAGCTTTGCTGAAGACTCTACGAGTATCTGTGCGTTCACTCGGTAGATGGCTCTAGTGGTGCCTGAGGGCGAGCTCGGCAGAGGAATCCATCCGTACCTGGAAGTTTGCCCGGCAGATGGCTCTAGTGGTATGAGCACAAGCTCAGCAGAGGAATCCATTAAGGGTATGCACGTGAGGAACGTGAGCTCATCAAAACCTCCCCCTCTTGAAACACTACGTCAGCACATGCAAAGCCTGTCTTATTCCAACCGCTTGGTTGGAGGGTGTGGTAACTACGCTAACTACAAGTTCAGACCACCACAGGAATCTTCACTGAAGCAGTTTGACGAGGATCTGATGAGCGAGATGGCACTTCGGTTGTAATCAAACTAGCTCAGATGCTGCTATGCATAATCTGTCAACGTACCAGAAGTCTTGGAATGTAAATACTAAATTGACATTAATTAAGACCTGGTTTTGTCATTTTGAGGCTTTGATGACGGGAGTAGCAATGACGGGAGTGGCAATGGTGACGGTCACCACCCACAAGTTTAGGCCCCTGAGTCTTACTACTCGCCATCCTAGCCTTATGACCCTCAAAGCACACAGCCTGACATGATTCTCAGTGCCTGCCAACCCCGTCGGGTAAACCTTACCCCCCCCTCCGTGCACCTGAATCTCAGCACCCATCAGCCCAGACATCTTATTCCCAGCATCCGCCATCCCCGGCACCCGGTCCTCAGCACCCACCAACATCGGCACCCGAGCATCAGAACATACCAGCCCCCAGCACCCGAGCCTCATCACTCACCAGCCTGGGACGTCCTGCGGGTCTGAGCACGTTCCGCTGCCGTCCAGGTCTCCGATCTTGAACACGGTGCCCAGCGGACAGCCGTACTCACGCGGCGCGCTGTTCATACACACGTAGTAGACCCTGCAGTCCTCCGGGTGGGGGTGTAGCGTGTAGGTGCCGGTACCGCTGGTGCGCTCCGGGCACTGGAACATGCCCTCACGCTCTGCCGGCCGGACAGGGCGCCAAATCAACTCCACTCGCGCGTTATTTCCCTATCGTGTCCCGTATCCCGTGCTCCGTGTTCTGTGTTACATGACCCGATGGTATTGCGGGTTTCAGGGGCATGCCGTCCATCGGTGTATATGGACCTCCGTCTTCTCTAGCTAAATTAGGTTAAATGGCGGTGATGAGGGCAGGGTTGCTCCGATGGTTATGTTAGTGCGTTGCGACCGCATGAGTATATATATATATATATATATATATATATATATATATATATATGTGTGTGTGTGTGTGTGTGTGTGTGTAACTCCATGTGCAATACACGACCACCACCATCCGTAGAAGTGGGAACGAGTGCACAGTGTTGAATTTGTCAGCGCACAGCCGTACAGAAGCAGATATTACCCAATGCAAGTTCAGGGCTAATCTACCACCTCATTCGGCTCGTCACCCAGTGGCCAGCATTTTCCACGGAGCAACACTCATGGCCAGCCTGGACCACGAAGCACCATTCGATGACCAGCCTGGACCACGGAACATCACTTAATAGCCAGTTTAGACCAGGGAGCACCACTCAGTTGCCAGTCTGGCCACGGAGCGTCACTCGGTGGTCAGCCTGAACCACGGAGCGCCGTCCAGTGGCCAGTGATCACCACCCAGTGACCAGCCTGGACCAGGGAGCGCCACTCAGTTGGTAGCCTGAACCACGGAGCGCCGCCCAGTGGCCAGTGATCACCACCCAGTGACCAGCCTGGACCAGTGATCACCACCCAGTGACCAGCCTGGACCAGGGAGCGCCACTCAGTTGGCGGCCTGAACCACGGAGCGCCGCCCAGTGACCAGTGATCACCACCCAGTGACCAGCCTGGACCAGTGATCACCACCCAGTGACCAGCCTGAGAGGCCCCCAGTTGGGAAAAAAAAACCCCGGAGCGCCGCCCAGTGACAGTGATCACCACCCAGTGACCAGCCTGGACCAGTGATCACCACCCAGTGACCAGCCTGGACCATGGGGCGCCACTCAGTTGGCTGCCTGAACCACGGAGCGCCGCCCAGTGACCAGCCTGGACCAGTGATCACCACCCAGTGACCAGCCTGGACCATGGAGCGCCACTCAGTTGGTAGCCTGAACCACGGAGCGCCGCCCAGTGACCAGTGATCATCACCCAGTGACCAGCCTGGACCAGTGATCACCACCCAGTGACCAGCCTGGACCATGGATCGCCACTCAGTTGGTAGCCTGAACCACGGAGCGCCGCCCAGTGACCAGTGATCACCACCCAGTGACCAGCCTGGACCAGTGAGCATCAATCGGCGACGGTGTTCTCCCCGGCGGCGGCGCCACTTACCTTGTGCCTTGCATTCCGGCACCTGGTCAGCCCACACACAGACGCGCTTCTGGCGGTGGTAGGCCAGGCCGGGTGGACACTTGTAGCGGTTGGACTCGCCAGACCAGCACGACCAGAACGTGGCGCAGTCGGCGTCGTCGGGGAAGATGCCGTACGGCCGCGGGCAGTTGGTCGTCCTGATGGGCGGCTCTGAGGACACGCTGAGTCTCAGTAGGGACGGCTGATACTATTGTGGTGTATTGGCTAATGTCCACACTACAACGACGGCACAGCAGAGTACAACAAGTATCTGCTCACGATGCTTAAGGTCACGACAAATTACCTCGCGCATTGTCACAACAATTTTGGTAAATTGCTAAGGCTATCATGCATGATTATTTTCGCATTGGTTAAGATGCTTAACCACCCGGCAGTACAAATATCTGTCATGCACACATATATATCCCATGCTTCTAAAGACGTAGGTGGCACTTATAAAATGGAATAATTAGCAATAATATTCCAACTCACGTACCGTCTCTCAGAAATTGCACAAGTTCTACTTGTTTGTCGTGACTGTGTCCTCCCACGGCTAAAGCAGCACAATAGGACGGTTGGCTTTGCTTTTTCTGTACTTTGTTATAGCTGAGCGAAACTCGTCTGCACCCTGGTTCAGCGAAGTTACCCTGCCTGACTACGACCAGTCATATGAGCTTGTTGCTCACGCACCCGCGCCGGCACGGAAGCCAGCGTACGTCACAGACAGTGTAGCTCCCGGTCGGACCACCTGGCTTGGCCTCAGGAGGCCGGTGAGCCTCCACCATCGTTTCCACAAGTGATGCAATAACTCGACAGTGCGTCCACGGCATTTGTGCACGCAGGTTGGTGTTTCTGGTGGTGCTGGTGGTGTCGATGCTGATGACATGCCTTCTGCTGGTGCTGGTGACATGCCTTCTGCTGGTGCTGGTGACATGCCTTCTGCTGGTGCTGGCGACGTGTATTCTGCTGGTACTGGCGACACGCCTTCTGCTGGTGCTGGTGACATGCCGGTTTGGGTAACCTTGACGAGCAGCGTGGCTCCAGGCGATGTGACGGAGTCGGGACGTAGCATCACTGATGCTTACAGAGAAGTTCGTCCCGACGTCCTTCGTCCATCAGTAGATGTCTGCTGACGAGCTATCATCTTGCTTCATTTGCGTGTGTGCCTCCATTAGGAAATGCACGAATTTCAGCACCGCCAGAATCTACTGAATGGAATGTTGTAAATATTCTACCCAGCCGGTTCTGCTCTTGTTCAGTCCATAATTTGTATATTTCTGTTTCAGGCGCGATCCGACTATCACATATTTGTATGTGTATTCCAGAACAAAATAGAGGTTTGTGTAATTCAGACTGATTCATCTTCTACATCTACAATCGGAAAAGTTTTCCTCTGACGTCATTATCTTCATCTTGGAGACTACATGGAGTGCTGTCTGAAGATCACCTTCGGCTAGTTATGTTTGCCTTCCGGTGGCGTTCCTTGGTCCAAAGTGTAACCAGTGGAACCAACTTCCTAGAGCCAATGCGTATAATATATCTTCATCAGATCTTCTCTCCTGATCCGCCGTGTGATTGTTATTACCCACCTGGGCTGTTCTGTCCTGGTGGCTGCCAATCTACCACGCATTATTGGGATCTCCGCCCGGCGTAATGTTGTTTATGAAAATATATTTAGTAGTGTGCTCAATATCTGCTTAACCGTTAATCGCTATTCATTGAAACACACGTCATATTGTACAGCATGTGTGTATATATATATATATATATATATATATATATATATATATATATATATATATATATATATATATATAATCGATATATACCATCCTATAATCGATCCTAACAACCATTGCGCACCTGTTCTCCACAGCGCCACATAGCTTCTTCTCTTGTTTGCAAGGTGCTGATGGTGCAAGGTGTAGCAGCACGTACTTTTGGTGAGCTATGTGCTACCTATTTGTTATTTTTCACTAAATTATAATGGTAGTGGTTGGTATAGGTATTTCTTTTCCCAGTAGGTAACATGGGGCCGGCCCAACTCCTTCAGTTACTTAGAATTAAGGTGGAGAAATGGCTCGGTGGTGCACAGGTACCCACAGACATTTATTGGTCGACTGATAATGCTGGTAAGCTACTTGCAACATGGGTTTTATTATCAAACAGGCCAAACAGTTAGGGGACAGGCAAGTCAGTGTATTCAGCGGACAAATATTCTGCGCCTGCACAAGCCCGTCGACCCTGACATACACAAACCGTGGCAGCGGCCGGTTTGGCGGCTTCCACCAGCCGCTGCACACCTCTGTCCACCAGCCGCTACACCTCTGTCCACCAGCCGCTACACCTCTGTCCACCAGCCGCTGCACACCTCTGTCCACCAGCCGCTGCACACCTCTGTCCACCAGCCGCTGCACACCTCTGTCCACCAGCCGCTACACCTCTGTCCACCAGCCGCTGCACACCTCTGTCCACCAGCCGCTACACACCTCTGTCCACCAGCCGCTACACCTCTGTCCACCAGCCGCTACACCTCTGTCCACCAGCCGCTGCACACCTCTGTCCACCAGCCGCTGCACACCTCTGTCCACCAGCCGCTACACCTCTGTCCACCAGCCGCTACACCTCTGTCCACCAGCCGCTGCACACCTCTGTCCACCAGCCGCTGCACACCTCTGTCCACCAGCCGCTACACCTCTGTCCACCAGCCGCTGCACACCTCTGTCCACCAGCCGCACCAAGGATTTGTACCTTCGTTCCCCATCCGCTCCACACATTTGTACATCCGTTCCCCAGCTATTCGACACATATGTGCCTCCGCTCCCCAGCTACCCTACACAGATGTGCCTCCGCTCCCCAGCTACTCCACGCATTTGTACATCCACTTCTCAGCTACTTCACACATTTGTACCTACGTTCCCCAGCTACTCTACACATTTGTTCCTCCGTTCCCCAGCTACCCTACACATTTATGCATCCGTTCCCCAGCTACTCTACACATTTGTACCTCCGTTCCTCAGCTACCCCACACATTTGTACCTCCGTTCCCCAGCCGCTCCACATATTTGTACCTCCGTTCCCCAGCCGCTCTACATATATGTACCTCCGTCCCCCAGCTACTCCACATATTTGTACCTCCGTCCCCAGCCGCTCCACAAGTTTGTTCGCCAGTGTTCAAGTGTGTAAATAAATACTTTTTTATTGATCCATGTTTGGAACTAGCAACGATATTCGCAAAATCACGAAATAAGAGTTGAAAAAAATGTCCGTTGCCATCTCGGTTAATTATATGTTCAAATGTGAGCACAAGGTTATGTTGCACTGCATTAATTTTCCCCGCGAATTGCAGCGACAATAAAGTTATCTGCAAGCGATTATATTAGGATTAGCCTTCATTGTACTGCTTGTGCTTCACAGGATCATACAATAATCCACTCAGACCAGTATTGGAACATCAGTAATGACTTTATCTTCACTGGGATCAGCTGGTTTTAATCCTACCTTCTTTAGGTCTGCCACGCGTTCCAACCGAGCAACTGCCCTTGCATACCTACATAAGCACACGAGCATGCACACACAAACACACACACATATATATATATATATATATATATATACATTGATTAATTGTCTGGTTCTGAGTTTCTGTCAGTTACTACTGCTATTAGCCATCACTATTCATGTCTTCCTTTCGAGTTTGACAGAATCTTGTCATATCCAATGCATTGGCTTTTTCTCCGAATCCATTGAAATTCAGGGTCTTGTCTTATTGTCTTTCTGTCTGCAAACACATCCCGCCTTCTTTGGTCAACGACTGTAAGCTGGGAGCATTAATCACAAATACGACTGTTCGCTGGGAGCACCAATCACTAATACGATTGTATGCTGGGAACACTAATCGCTAAAACGGCAGTACGTTGGGGGTACTAACCACTAATACGACCGTACGCTGGGAACACTAACAACTAATACGACCGTAAGCTGGGAGCACTAATCACTAATACAAATCGGAGACGAATCCATGACCTGACTATTCATCACATCCGATGGCGTCTGCATCCCCATCCGGCAGGACGCTGACCGGTTCCGGTACTTTCAATGACCTGAAGCTGATAAGAAGAGTTGTCTCGCTACGGTTCGTCTCCTGGCACTGGAGAGGTTTCAAGTTTCGCACCGTGCACTGCGCTCGGTGCATGGTGCGATGCGATGCCCGTATTGTAATTATGGCAGCAATTTCGACTGGTATGTGCAACCACCAGGCGGTTTGTATGTTTCGACTTATATGTGTAACTATCAGGTGGTTTGTATGTTTTGACTTGTATGTGCAACTGCCAGTCGGTGTATGTGTTCGACTTGCATATGCAACTGCCAGGTGATTTGTACGTGTTTGACTTGTATCTGAAACTGCCAGGTGGTTTGTATGTTTCGACTTGCATGTGCAACTGCCAGGCAGTTTGTATGTTTCGACTTATATGCATAACTGCCATGCGGTTTGTATGTGTTCGACGTGTATCTGTAACTGCCAGGCGGTTTGTTTGTGTTCGACTTATATATGCAACTGCCAGGTGGTTTGTATGCGTTCGACCGCATGTGTAACTGCCAGGCGGTTGTATGTGCAACCGCCAAGCGGTTTTTTCCAGGCGGTTTTTGATGCTGTCGAATCACGAACGCTGTTCATTTACCTACTTCTATCCTTTGGATGTGGCGAAGTAAGTGTAATGAAGGGCCATGTGGTCATGCCCACAAAGATGCTGTCCAAACCGGTCGTTGGCAGCCGACACAGTGACATTTGCTGTCGCTGAGCACGCTTTTTGACCCCCTGAGAAATGCCATCATCCGGCACCTTGTCCGTTGCCCGGTTCCCTGTTCCATTGACCCGGTGTCGTTCAATCCGTGAACTCCTCAGTGAAATGGGATGAACTGTTTTTCGTCAAAGGGAAGTCTGCGACGGTGTAGTCTCCGCTGGAAAACAGCCTCAATCGGCCAGATCTACGCTTCGAGGTGCCAGAAAATCAAATTATCCACCATGCACCTTCAGGGGCGTGAAGGCAATACATGAACCATTTCAATTATTATTCCAAGACAGGAAAACGGAAATTAGTCATCATATGGATAATGAATGGCATGCATGTTTCTTGAAACGTATATATCTGTAGGCTTCGCCATTGCCTTGGAAAACAGCACAGGGATTGTGGCAAAGAACAATCACGCCTGTTATGTGGTAGTCCCATTCGCTCATCCATCCCGGTAACTACCCTTGTTACGCCATAAATGCTCCTCCGCTATTTATGGTTAGCTGGATATTCGGGCACCAAGGCGCATCAACTGTAACGGCTTTGTACTGAGTTATTACGTAATAATAAATAACACGAGAACATCCGTGGCCAGTGGTATGGCCAGTGGTGCAGCCAGGATTTTCTTAAGGGGCGACGAAAATGAATATCAGGAAAAAGAGAACGCTTTCTGCGCGTAAAGCGCACCGAAAATGTTTGCTTCTTCGTGGCAAAAATCTAGAGATTTATTGTCTGATCTGGCAAAGCAACTAGACTCATCAGTGGAATAGGTAACTTAGAATATGGAGAAAGGCTTGTGGCATTAGATATGTACTCACTCAAGTATAGGAGATTAAGAGGGGACATGATTGAAATGTACAAAACTGTTAAAGGACTAGATCAGGTCAATTTAAATGGTGCTCTTCAGTTTAGAGTAACAGATAGGGGTCATCAATTCAGGTTAGACAAGTTGAGGTGTAGGACAGTTAAGCGACAACAGGTCTTCAGTCAAAGGGTTGTTGATCAGTGGAATGGGCTGCCTGCTGATGTTGTGGGGAGTTCCTCATTGAATGTATTTAAAATTAGGGTGGACAATTTTTTTAGACAGGAAAATCTTGTTTTTGAGTTCTAATTTGTGATGGATGGGGTGAGATTTATGTTAAGTAAGTGTGCACGGCACATACCCCTTTAAGCAGGCATGGTTGCAGTTTGAAAATTATTGATAAGGCATTCAATCCACATGTGTTAAGAGAGATCAGGGGAGTAGGGCTAGATAGCTAGGGTAGATAGGCATTGAAAGGTGTGTGGGATATTGGAGGACTGGTTTCTTCAGGATGTGGAATGGTTGGGGAGGGTCTTTTTACCAGGCTTATAGTATCTTCCATTTACAGACTTAACTGGATGGGCCCTTGGGTTTCTTATTAAGTCTAAACGCTTTGTAACTTTATATAGGGTGTACCTTGCAGTGGATTCAGCACCTTCCTTCGGGATGTGATACTGATGAGATTGTCTATGGTAGCACAATGGGTATGATGGGAGGAGTTTGTAATTGTTGAATGTGTTATGCAATAGCAAGTGAGTCTCTTATTAAGTCTAAACGCTTTATAACTTTATATAGAGTGTACCTAGCAGTGGATTCAGCACCTTCCTTCGGGATGTGATACTGATGAGATTGTCTATGGTAGCACAATGGGTATGATGGGAGGAGTTTGTAATTGTTGAGTGTGTTATGCAATAGCAAGTGAATGGTGCTAGATAGGCTGGGATATATAGCTTCCTAGGAACTTGAGATAAGGGATTGATTGGGGTGAGGGTATGTACATTTCTACATACCCCACCCCTACATACCTTTTCTAGATAGGCTTAACCCAGATGGGCCCCTGTGGCTCTTATTAACCATTAACACTTTATGACTTTATGACTTTATCTGATGTATGTTTGGTTGCTTGGTGGCGGACCCCCACCTTGGCTGCCCCTCGGGATATGACATCGTACGGAATGTTCTGCTATGATGGGAAGCTCTGCAACAACTGCTCCCTGTTCGTCTAAATGGAGAGGTTTAGTGATCGGTGTGGGAGTGCACTGTTTGAAAGATATGAAGCACATGGAAATGTGCTTAACCAAGTTTTTCCGCCTTCCGCCCGAATGTCGTTCTTTCTTTTTCGTTCGCTTCACATTTTCCAAATGGCGCGGAGGAAATATTTTCTGAGCCAGATTACAACCCCCACCCCACCCATCAAACACAAAATTATTGCCTTTCATCTACGACCTGCTAGTGACTACTTTCGCTCCGCTTTTTGGGTTTCCACCAACGGCGGCATTACATTGCCTTCCATGAGCAGCTGTGGTATCTTGTAGCACACAACTCGGTCGCTGTGCACTTTATTTCATGTCATTATGATGCAGTAAGACAATTATGGATGACGAAGTTGCACGAATAACGTGACTGGCCCACTCCCACAAACCTTCTCACATTCGCTCTGCTGCTATATCACAGGGTGTTTTAAGCTGGGAAGTGACATCACTTAGTTATTTCAAGTTGCAAAACCGTGCTCATATCGTGAACAGGATTTCAAAGAATTGTGCACAGACCATTCCATGGCATGTTGAAATCACACAAAGATGGTGGTATCTGCATGCTTCGTTGCGGATTTTGCCTAACCATGGTACATATTGCAGATGCGCTCATTTTTACGCATATGTGCAGCTCGCGGTAGACTAATGAGAGACGGAAGATTAATACCTGTGGGAAGTCATATAAGTCGCAGCACAAATGTATTTGCAGGTCACTTTCCATAGAAACAGATCCTGCAACGTTAATGAAAGGCGTCATTTTCATACCATGCAAGTGTATGTTCTCATTTGTATACTGGAAATATTTTGAGTGCCTAGCACACGTTGCAGTGAATGTGCAATCCCAGTACGGGGCGGTGGAATTGCTGAGACAGTGAGAGTGAGCACGTGTCGTGCTACCAGTGCACCTCCACTGACCGATCTCGGTGCGGTTGCCACAGTCGACGTTGTGCATGTAGTCGCAGTTCTCGCGTTCGTAGTTGGGGTCGGTGTCGTCGAACGCCAGGCCGTTGCCGCACGTCTTCAGCACGGACACGCTCCGCAGACAGTACCAGTACTTGTCGCAGCTGACCTCGTGCGGGAAGTAGCCCGGCAGATCATCCGGACACAGGAACGTGTCTTGGCAGAAACCTGCGGCAGATAGCATGCCTGATCAGGCGGACTCTGCCAGTCGGGGGATTTGTCACAAGTGGTTGTGGGTGCACATTGCACATTATTTTTCGCAACACCTCTCTATGCACACATCCACACCTTCCTAAATTGCAGCTTCATGTGGCCTGCTTCATATTGGTATATTCAAAGAAGCTTCAATGCGTTTTTTGCGAGGGAGGATTCGGGTCAAAGTTTCCAAAAGCCACTCCTAACATGAAGACGAATCATTCGCGAAAACTTTATATATATATTATTACAAGCACTTCTGCTGCTTAGTACGAGTTTAGGCCGTTAATATGCTTTTTGATGCCCGATCCATATATAAAAATTGGGAAAATTATAATCGTGGGAAAAGTCAGCAATGTCATCTTGTGAACGCACCCAGCCGGTTTGTGGGTGCACCATAGTGGGTTCGGGTTTCACGCGCACCCATGTTCCCCCGTGAGCCGTGCGTTGCACCCAAAGTTGGCCAGTTTCGCACTCGGCCGGGTGTCAAGGCCGGGCGTCGTGCTCACCACCGACACACACACACGCAACCGTCACACTAATCAGTGCGCGGAACAAGCAGGCGGCGTTACGCAGACGGCTTTCTTCAGCGCGACAGCCGAATGCGGCCAGGGTCGCGGCAGTGCCGCAGCGCAACACCGGCCGGCGGTGACGGTCGCGCGGCGCCACCTCCGGTGACGGTCACGTGCGAAACGGCGTCACCTTCGGCGACGATCACGTGGGAAACAGCGCCACCTCCGGCCGCAAACAGTCACACGTGCTTGCACATACCTCAGTCGCGCCGGAGACATTCACTTCGCGCCGGCGTGGGTTCTCATCTGATTAGCGCGCCACATCTGCACCCACGTGACGTGTGCCGCTGGGTGGTGTTCGCACTGTCGGACAGCGCGCCGCGTGACTCGACCGTGGCCGGCGCTCGGGCCAGAGCAGCTGACTGCGCACAGCAGCGGTCATACACAGCCATTCGGCTGATACCCGTATGGTGTGCAGTACACGGGTCAGAGCAGCTGACTGTGTACAGCAGAGGTCATATACAGCTGTTCAGCTGACGCCCGTACGGCATGCAGCACACGGGTCAGAGCAGCTGACTGTGTACAGCAGCGGTCACACACACACACACAGTTTTTCAGCTGATGCCCGCATGACGTGCAGCATACGGGAGTACTTGCCATGACTCGCCTTCCAACACAGTTACCTCCCCCGTGTACCTGAGGGCGGGTCATCGCAAAGCTGTTCTATTGGAATTTCAACAAGCAGTAGCAGAATTGTCATGCGGCATGGCGTGAAATGCCTGCTGTACTTCTTTGGGGAGGGGTAAGTATACAGTAACTTTAATACCTGCTCCCGCTATATAAAGACAGCGATTCTGGAGTGCGAGCGGCGTTAAGGACTCCATTCACTTTAACACGACGCGGAGGCACCTAACACCACATGCAATCTGCACAAATTGCTTGGCGGGTTGTTTGCAGGTCAAAACAGCATCCGAAAAGACGCTTCTCAGAGCTTTCAGTATGTTCAAGTGACCTTAGCTCCGATGGCCGCTTTTCGCTAAATTGCACACCTTCTCCTCTCCTTCGCAGATCCCTTTCCCCAAAGGCATGGATTTAACATTTTTATCCAAGCATGTATTATCCAGATCTCTTGTATGACATCGGTCTGATCTTGGTTGTTGTTTTCCGAAGAAGATAAACACATGATGTAAGTTATGCCATTACATACTGTTTACCCTCGGAAGCGGCCGAAAACTTGCTTGTGCTTCTTGGACATTCAACAGCTATATCCCAAATGTGCTGACTAAGAGGTGAGGTGAGGAGGTGAGGCTGACTATGAGGTGAGGCGAGGTGAGCCGTGTATTTTGCAGAAGAAAAACACTTCTATTTGTTATGCTCCTAAAGCAGCTGCATGGAGCTGGTTCAGGACAACAACTGGTAAATCGACGCATCAGGAGGAACACGCCGTTGTTGTTGCTGAACCTGGTGTTGAACACCTTATCCACCTCACCCGGCCTTCCCGGACCGCAAACGACATGCTCAAGGAGTTGGAGTCCATCGTGTAACGATATGTATGAGGAGTCCATCGTGTCTGAGTTCGGTGGCGTCATTGCCACCATGGGGCTGATGGGATAGCTGTCAGTACTGAAAAAAAAACATTGGGTGTGATCCACTTATTTCCTATTTCATCACCATGTCTCCATGTTCTTCCAAGTTTAATGCAACTCGATGGACCAAAAACCTGTGCCGCAGCGACGAGCTACTCAGACTGTTACCAAGACCAGTGCAACAGACCGTGCCGCCAGCTGTGGAGAAGAGCGGGTACTGGGAACACCTAGAAGCAATTCTGCCCGCAATGCTGGCAGATCAGGACTCTGAACTTTGACAACAAGCAGTGCAGAGGACTCTGGATTGCAGAAAACAAGGTAGGAGATGGTCTGAGACCGTTTCAGCTGATAAAGACCAACCTCAACGCTCACAGCCACACAGCGCTCGTAAACTGTTCGGACGAAATCGTTACTGAACCACCGCTGACGCTCACCGTCACCGAGGCCGAGGCACTGGGTATATCGGATGCTGAGCCAAAGTGCCAAATTATCCCGCACGCAAGATGTGAAGCGTGCGGTGCAGATTGTGACACAAACTGTTACAGCAGTAGTGGGTCGTGAAGCACGTTGCGAATATAGTTGCGCTCGGATGAAGCACTGTCAGGCCATTCCTATCTTCGAATTGAACAAAGACTTCAGCCTCTTCGCCTCAAGAAATTACAAGTGACTTCGGTTTCGAAACATTTCCCCTGCACTCGATTTTCTGTGTCAGCAATGATGCAAGTATATACCTATTAATGTCCGTTTAAATTCGATTACGACATAATGAATGGCTTCATGTTATCCAACTCTGTATTACTTGACCCGCTGTGGACGATGGACACCGCTCTGTGCAGCCAATCGCAACCGACATTGACCCCGAGAACCGAGAGGGCAGGCAGGATGGGCGGTAGGCACGGGACCGACGAACAGTTTTCAATGCCATGGGAAAATAGTGCATTCCAGTTAAAATGCAGTGGAACCTTGAAACCCGGATTATAATGATTGGATTTAGCTATGCTGCACGCGTTTATGATGTTGTAATTTCCTGCGCAATGCAAGAAAATTTGCCGGTCGGCGTTTGCTACCTTTGTGAGCTCGAGGTGGAAATTGGTAATGGCTATATAATCTCCAAAAATATGGCAGATATTTTTCATCATGCCACACAATAACTTCAATATTGTTGTGAAAGTGGTCTTGGTCGCCGCCCCCCCCCCCCTGGTGTACATATTACCTGTACTTCATTCAGGAAATAACAACCGCTTGGCATGCATTCGATGAAGAAACAAAAATCCAGCTTGCGAATAGTCATCAAAAAGGCGCGAAAACTATGCACGTGCTACGTCGTTGTGACCTCTATGACACGGTTTTAGGTCATGAAGAACCAAGTATTCACTTCTGCACCATGGCCGTTATATGCGCTCACAGCATCGTCTTGAAAACATCCAGTTCCCTGATCCATTGGACCACGAGGTACTTATTAGCGATAAGTAGAACACGCCTGGAATCTGATAAGGATGCGCTCCTCCATGTGTGCATGGAAGAGATGTGATGGTGTAGAGTGGCATGCCACTCAGTACTGATGGCACAGCACCGTCACGCAGTACACAACGCTTCGTAGCACCGTCACACAGCCCACGATGCTGGGCAGCGTTGTCACGCAGCACAAAATAGCACAAAATAGCACAACACAGCACAAAACGGCACAAAACGACCGTGACATCATGCAGTACACCATAGTCAGCAGCAGCTTCACCAGGACACGGTACTCGGCACGACGTGCGCCACAAGGACGTGATACTCGGCACGGCATCACAGGGACGTGACACTCGGGACGACGTCACAAGGACATGATACTCGGCACGGCGGCACCAGGACACGATACACGGCACGGTGTCACCGGGACATGCTACTCGGCATCATCAGGACACGATACTCGGCACGGTGTCACCGGGACATGCTACTCGGCATCATCAGGACACGATACTCGGCACGGCGGCACCAGGACACGATACTCGGCACGGCATCACAGGGACGTGACACTCGGGACGACGTCACAAGGACATGATACTCGGCACGGCGGCACCAGGACATGATACTCGGCACGGCGGCACCAGGACACGATACTCGGCACGGCGGCACCAGGACACGATACTCGGCACGGCGGCACCAGGACACGATACTCGGCACGGCGGCACCAGGACACGATACTCGGCACGGCGGCACCAGGACACGATACTCGGCACGGTGTCACCGGGACATGCTACTCGGCATCATCAGGACACGATACTCGGCACGGCGGCACCAGGACACGATACTCGGCACGGTGTCACCGGGACATGATACTCGGCATCGGCGGCACCAGGACACGATACTCGGCACGGCAGCACCAGGACACGATACTCGGCACGGCGGCACCAGGACACGATACAGGCACGGTGTCACCGGGACATGCTCCCATCATCAGGACACGATACTCAGCAGCGGCAGCACCAGGACACGATACTCGGCACGGCGGCACCAGGACACGATACACGGCACGGTGTCACCGGGACATGCTACTCGGCATCATCAGGACACGATACTCGGCAGCGGCAGCACCAGGACACGATGCTCAGCAGCGGCATCACAAGGACGTGATGCTCGGCAGAGGCGTCACAAGGACGTGATGCTCGGCAGAGGCGTTACAAGGACGTCATACTCGGCAGCGGCGTCACAAGGACGTGATATTCGACAGCGGTGTCACGCATCACGCGATATTCAGTAGCGGCATCATGCACCAACAGGGTGTCAGCCATATATAGCTGTTCGAGCGTTTGACGGTAGGATTGACCGATAGCATTATTCCGCAAAATACGCTGCTCACGCACAACCGGTTGATCGCTTTATAACCTGGCCTTATGATTGCCTTATGATCTCGCCTTAAGATCGTCTTATGATCGCGCTGCCACCTACGCACTCAAAAGGTCATCTCACTGTAATGGCATGCAAAGACAATCCGGAGCTCTGCCACACAAAATGTAGGAAGTCAGATCGTGGTCTCCAGTTGGACCTGGGAGCATCTTTTCGGATTTGCAATGGACAAGAAGCTTAACCATTGCCCTGCGACGCAGAAGATGCCACACCTCACGCAATCTGGCTGGGACGGCCGAAAAAGGCGCACAGTGCCTCGCCAGCGCTTACCGCACCTCAGGACGCAGCCTTCGTGTATTAATAAGACGCTGTCAGGTTATATCAAGCAACTGAACTGTGCTGCCGGTTCTTAAAACGTGTTTGGCACGCTTTGCTGCCAACTTAGCTTTCATATTGCATCACATTTAAGATACCAAACTTAGTTACTGTTATCCTCCGACCACGGCATCTCCCAGTGGTTTCAATGTCAAGTGTCATCATTGACTTAGCTTGTGCTCGGGTGCATTCTTTGACCCAAAATGCATTCTAGGTATTTTTCGACGCTGCAAATTGTTATGCATGTTAATACCGTTTGCTTTGCGTTTTATTTTAGTCGGCATAATTATGGTCAGAATGATTCGGTAGGTCAGGAAGGTATCAGTTTCGCTGTACCTGCCTGTTCGTATCATGGCACCTTGGTATTGCGCACGTGGTTCTGAAAACAACAAGAAATAAAATAAAAGAGGCAGTTGACCTTTAGCGACTATGCAGCTTGCCCAGTGCACTTTTTCAATGCATTTCATACTCCGGTCTCTGAGTTCAAGCCGCACGGCACCCTGGGCAAAATAAAATGAGATATAACAAATAACGGAATTAGTGCACATGCACCATTCGCTTCAAAAGTGGGAAAGGTAATGAAGGGAAAATGTTATACCCAGTTTTAATGAAGCTGTAGTTTCAATTCTGTACAATATTGCGTAGAAATGCACATTTGACTTGAAACCCGCCTTTCCCAACGCATTCATAGGTCAATTCCAACCGCCTCAGTTGGCTTTGAAGCATTCCCGTGATACTATGTACTGTTCCACAATACTTTGATTTGATGTGAAGTGCATCAAGCCAAAATAGATGTCTACTCTATGTGTGGATAAAACAGTAAAGGTGGCGCTCTGCTCCAACCACCCCCCCCCCCCCTTCAATGTTGTTTCACATTAGTCGTATAGGGTTCACTTAGAAAGAAGAGACCTCAGCAAGAAGTGTACGTATGTCTAGTGTGAACGTGCAAATTTAAGTTGATCATGTTCCATTAGGTTAGACCTACTCATAAGCAACCGGACTGGGAGAGGCACCGATGAACGTTGATTCCCTTAGATCCCGAAATATAATATTAACCCAATGGCGCTGACTGCAATGAATCGATCCAAAAGCTGCCCGGTGCCCTCTCCCCACCCCCCTTAATGTCGAACGTTTGGCCACCTTTTGACATTCGTATGTTTTGCGAAATAGAGTAAGTTAAACTAATTCAACACTGATCCTGCCTATAACGTACCGGAAAACCACGCGACAAAGTGCCACCGCACGCCAATATTCCTATTCTTCCTCCCGCAGCATCATAATAAAAGAAATTCTAGTACGAAGGAGGTCCAAGGCCCTGCCATCGGCACTACCTGTCCTCCTCCTGCAATTATTACAGGAGACAGATAAACTTCACTATGGTACAATATGTACCGGAGCATTAGCATGACACTATTCCTGGGATTGTTTCTTTCTTGTATCCTTACTTGATATTGCGCTGAATTTGGCCAAATATTCTAAAGGGGCAAGTTCCCATTCCCCAACGAGAGCCAAGGGAAAAACCCAGCGGAAATCCGATCTCCAACGGGAGATTTCACCTCGCCTTCCACCCCGGTAAAACATGTCTGCTCACACTGCGACTGATCCCCGTCAGGCGGACTGAGATGACGCAGCCGCAGGGGGTCGGTGTCCGCCCGTGTCAGCTGAACAGTGTTTTCCCCCGGCTGTGACGGCTAACGGCAGCCGCAGGGGTTCCCACTCGGTCGACACATGGGGCCCGCCTCAGGGCGCATGACACGACGACTAGCACGTGCCGAGGCCTTTCACTGTGCACGTGTCAGGCGAAAGCCTTGAAGACCACCAGTATCTTCTGCGCGTTCCTGGGGAGCGGATGAGCCGGGCTGAATGCGTAAGCAGGCAGCAGCAGCCGGAGAGATGGACAGCTGGAGGCCGGCACGCGGCAGACGGAACTCACGTACGGCTGGCGACCGATTCCCGCCGACAGGACATGACGCGGCATGGCTGAGCGTGACTTCCGCTGACGGGGCATGATCGTGCCCAAATCTCGCCGACTGGGCATGGTCGTGACCAACTGCCACCGGCAGGGCATGCCTGAGCGTAACTCCCGCCGACGGGGTATGGTCGTGCCCACCTCCCGCCGACGGGGCATAGTTGTGCCCAACTCCCGCCGACGGGGTATGGTCGTGCCCACCTCCCGCCGACAGAGCATAGTTGTGCCCACCTCCCGCCGACAGGGCATAGTTGTGCCCACCTCCCGCCGACAGGGCATAGTTGTGCCCACCTCCCGCCGACAGGGCATAGTTGTGCCCACCTCCCGCCGACAGGGCATAGTTGTGCCCACCTCCCGCCGACGGGGTATGGTCGTGCCCACCTCCCGCCGACAGGGCATAGTTGTGCCCACCTCCCGCCGACAGGGCATAGTTGTGCCCACCTCCCGCCGACGGGGTATGGTCGTGCCCACCTCCCGCCGACAGGGCATAGTTGTGCCCAACTTCCGCACTGACAGGGCATGGCTGTGCCCAACTTCCGCACTGACAGGGCATGGTCGTGTCCAATTCTCGCCGACTGGGTATGGTTGTGCCCGACTGCCGCCGACATGGCATGGTCGTGCCAGCCAACCACATCCACAAAATGGCTATCTTAGGAGCTCAGTCTGAGGGAAGCCTGGGGGCGGATGTGGTTTCGTGATCCTGCCGATGACGCCAGATATGATGAACGATGCGCAATATGTCCATAACAAGGGGTCCGGCACTGGCTGTATCTCCATCCTGATCAGCTTCACCTGCTGCAAAGCTATCTCGACGGCGCACGGAATGTCAGATCGACACCTGTTTCGTTGTGAATGACATATTTATTTGAAGTGTGAACCACCTCTCCAAGTAACTCTCACAGTCGTTTGATTTAATCCTCGTCAATAATTGTTGGTTGGGATGTGACGGACCTTGGGTCTTGAGCCGGCATGGATTATTAGCTGTTCGCGCTGTTGCAGTGCGGACAGATTCCTGCCCGCTCCCTGTGTTCTCGGAAATTAATTAATCCCCCGATTACTGAGAATGAAAGCGCAAGCTGCAAGCGCGGCAAATGCTAACCAGGATATTATCTGTTTAGTCCAATTTGTACAACAAATGTGGATTCCGAGAAGCATTCTGGCACTTGAATCGTGGCTACTTGGTGAAAGGCAAACGTTTCTCCCAACATACTTGAATTATCTCTCACGTCGACAATAATCAGAGTTTGACTAAACAGCCTGAAGATCGTCCGGGCCGAGCATGTCTGAACGCTGACCGTTGCATGCTGCCTGATGGCCACCAGCTCACTTGACGTAGTACCTGCAGAGATACAGCCAAGGGGGACCGGAGTCCCCTGTTGCACCCAAAATACACTAGACGAAACAAGAATTTTGACATTTTCACCACGGAACCCAAAAATTTCGGCTCACTTCGCGCGCCGAAAGTGTTCCCCGTTTCCTGACTGTATTTGGTCGCCCACCCCCCCTAAGAAAATCCTGGTTACGCCACTGAATAGATGCATTGCTAAGGTGGCATTACATCCATTTTCACCGTAGTCTGTTTTTGCGGGTAGACCTGAACTGAAGAAGAAAATACCTAGCAACCGATAGGCCGCAGCCCGTCGAGTTACACTGTCTGTAGACCATGGATATCCAACGGGCTGAGTGAGGGTGGATGAGTCCTGTATGGAGTATTTGGAAGCCCCTCTTCTTCAGTTTTGAGGATGACCAGCGGAGGAACGGCGAGCGTCACCATTTGGCATCACCGATGTTACACCTCCTGCATCACACCCTGCGCCTTGTAGCTCACGAATATCAGAAAGGCCGCCGCCAATCCCTGCAGCATCCATACTCGGTGGACTCAGATTATACACATTGGCACTACCAGTCGAAGCTGAGCCGCGGAATCCATGAATGAGCATAGCTGTGGTGAGCCGATGCAAGTGGTTTTAGTGAGTAAAACGTCGTCATTCCGAAGCATGTCCATTTTTGTTGTCCAGCCGGGATTAGAGGTTCTGCGGCAGGTTGGATTCTCCAGGCGTACACTTCCCGGCCAATTTTGCGCAGCAGGAAAAGCCGTCGCTCGGCACGCGAGCCGGTGCGGCTAGGAGTCACCAGCCCGCGCTGTCCCGTGTACCAGCCGGTGCCGGCCTCTTACGACGGGCGGCGGCAGCGTACGAGACGGGGGCGACCTCGTCCGCCGCGCAAATCCTTCCTACTCTGGCCGGCGACTGCGTAGTTCCTCCAGCACATCCTCTGCGATGGCCGTGTTTGCTGCTCTGGCCGGCGACTGCGTAGTTCCTCTCAGCACATCCTCTGCGATGGTCGTGTTTGCTCTCTGGCCGCGACTGCGTAGTTCGTCTCAGCGCATCCTCTGTGATGGTCGTGTTGCTGCTCTGGCCGGCGACTGCGTAGTTCCTCCAGCACATCCTCTGTGATGGTCGTGTTTGCTGCTCTGGCCGGCGACTGCGTAGTTCCTCTAGCACATCCTCTGCGATGGCCGTGTTTGCTGCTCTGGCCGGCAACTGCGTAGTTCCTCTCAGCACATCATCTGCGATGGCCGTGTTTGCTGCTCTGGCCGGCGACTGCGTAGTTCCTCCAGCACATCCTCTGCGATGGCCGTGTTTGCTGCTCTGGCCGATGACTGCGTAGTTCGTCTCAGCGCATCCTCTGTGATGGCCGTGTTTGGCCTCACCACGGCGGCAATACATCATCTCCGTAGTCGCGGTACAACGCGGGGCCGGATGTGCCACAGACAAGGATTATGCGACAGCCAGACGAGCGTCTGCCTCGCGAGTTGGTACCAGTACACTGGCACCTGTCAACGTCACCTGTTAGAACCATTACGTTGGCACATGCCTGCGTCATAGATTAGTGCCAGTACCTTGTTGTCTGGTTTGCGTGTTGGTACCCGTCAGCCTCGTGCATTGTTACCAATGCATTAGTACCTGCGTACCCCACATGCACAGAAGTCGCCAACGGGGGTCGAGGACGCGTCCATCCCTACTCCTGCCCCAAACTTGGTGAAAGTTAACCGTACGCCTGTAGCGTTGCATGAACACAATCGACCTAAAAACACCCTCACCCCCGCCCCCGCCCCCCTCACCGCCCATCAAGGGTCCGTGGCGACACCAATACTTGGGAATTAGTCGCAATGCAAAGGAACGTCTACCTCACCTCGTGGTACCAGTACACTGGCACCTGTCTACCTCACATAATAGTACGACACTAAAGCTGAAATGGCAAAAGGTGGAATGGAGGTTTATAATCGTAGGATGACATGCCGAAAAGTGATACGACTAAGATGGGAGCAGCAAATTACATGCTAAAAGTCAGCATGATAAAAGTTCCTAAGCATAGCATCATGTGCTAAACGCTACATCGCATGAGTTCATCAGCAAAATATCGTATACCGGAATATTGTCAGAGATAAGAATGCATTAAAACTCGTGTAGCTCACACCACACAGTATATATATCGTTGCGGATGACTGCAGCGCCAGAAGACATGACGCAATCCATCTCGGCACAAGGATGGCCAGGTCTCCAGCTCGTGGTGATAACAGCGCTGACGAAAGGATTTGCAAGTTCAGGGTCGTACGAGATTAAGATGATCACTTAAAAAGAAAGTATAAAATTGCGTGAGGATCAATGGAGGAGGAGAGTCCAACCTACCGCAGAACCTATAATCCCGGCTGGATAATAAAGATGGACATGTTTCGAAATGATGATGAATGAGGAAAGATGAAGTGGACAGCGTATACATCGTAAGGTAGAAGTATAACAAAGCAAAAGAAAGCCGAAGTTGAAGTTGGTTCGGTTTGTTCATCCCGACGGTTGTCCAGCAGTCAGCACCCAAATTTTGAGCGATCGACAGCCCAAACTATGTCTGAAAATGTAGTTTTCTTGGCACACAGAAGGCTGTTTTGTATCCGAAAATGACTGAAGATGACTTTTTGCATCCGGATATCACATTTTGAGAACACGCATGTCCATATCAGGAGAACTGCGTCGAACTGGCGGGCTGGGATGTGCCTAGTCCGGCTTGGTTAAGTTATTATTGTTGTCATTTGGGCTGTATGGCGCTTCGACCCGTCTGGGGTCATTCGCGCCCACGAACGGGTTAAGTCAAGTCCGATATGATAGGGTTGGTAATGGTGGGGTTAGGTTAAGCTGGGATGGTTCAGGCAGGATTTAATTGCCTTCGCTTGGATTGGATTGACCTTGATTAACGTGACGTGTTAATCAAGTGTGCTAATTAGCATCCGTGACGTGCTGGATTGGACTGACCCCAGTCTGACGTGACTCGATCAGGTCCAGCCAAATCAGACTGGGGTCGGTTAGATCACCAAGTGGTGTCAGGTTGGATTTTACTCAACTGAGCTAGGTCCCGCCCGATTTGAGTTGTCAGGTCGGGGTAGATCGGGTCGGGTCAGATTGGACTGGGATGTGTTGAGGCCTGTATTGTATTCGGTTGCTCAGATTAGGTTTGGCAACTTGGCTAGAATTGGTTGTCTGGTTGCACTGGATCTGGTCTGAGTGAGTGTGGCTTGCTTGGATTCGGTTTTTTTAACTCGGTGGGTTGCATCTGTGAATCAGGTCAAATTAGGTCGGGTAAAGGCTTGTACCGGCTTCTCCTGAGCCTACCAAGTACGACGTCGGTCTAAACAATATGCCCCGCACAGCCTCCTGCTCACATTTTAATGCAATTTTATCATATGAGCCTCGCATCAGATTCCGCGTGATGCATCGTTCGCTCACCATCTCTTCCATTTGTTTACCACAAGAACATTTTCTCTATGCGAGCTTTGGTCGCCATGTTTTGCTTGTTATGCTTCGCTGACGACTGCGGTCGCGACCCGCTGCCAGACGGCGACGGCGTCAGTCGACCACATGCTATGTTTTGCTTGTTATGTTTCGCTCGCTGACGACTGCGGTCATGACCCGTTGCCAGACAGCGACGGACGGCGCCAGTCGACAAGCCATGTCCACCCCGGCAGAACGTTGGTGCTACCTGACGGTGTGGTTGGGTCGTGGAAGGCCTCCATGTGAAGTGGTCGGGCGTCGCGTTTCGCGGAAATGTTGCATGAACCAAGCTGTGCGGGCGAAAAACGCGCCGCAGCACGGCCGGCTGGTCAGGCGAGACTGAAGGATGCAGATGGCATGAGGGTGGTATCGGGAGATCCAGAAGGGCCGGAGAGTGGAGGAGGACCTAGCAGCTCAGGTGTGCGTGATTATGTGCGTGATAAGTGCATGCACGCATGTCCATCCACATGTCACAAAATACTACAATACTGCAAATGTTAGCACTACCATTTGCACACATAAATACTTTGTACATAAATGCTGCGTACGTTCCAGTATAAACTACACAAGACTTGGTTAAGACAAAGCGTGCGATGGTGCTGAAATCTGCTTTGACACTCGGTGTTATTTCATGACTTTGGAAAATCATCGCGATCTCACAGGAATTGGAATCGGAGTCGTTAGTTAGTTGGGCTTTAGGGCACTTCGACCAGTTTTTGTCATTCATGGAAATCGGAGCCGGAAAGGAGCTGGAGTGGAGGAATCAATCAGTGAGGACAAACTGAGACCTACCGCAGCGTCTCACGGACCACCACACAGAGCGTGTCAGGAGCTCCAAATACGGAGCCACGGGGCCCGAAATGACCAGCACGATACGCTAGAGGCGCCGACCCTCAGCGGTCGTCAGAAGCTCCACCCACCTGGAGTGCAGAGCACCACGACGGCGAGCGCGCCGAGCAGCCTCATGTCGTGAGCGGGCGGAGTGTTTGGCTGGCCGGCCGGCCGCCGCCGCGCCTATATCACCTCGATGGTGGAAGGGGCGTGGCCTTGGCGTCTGACTCAGAGCCGGAGCTGTGGGGTCCAGGCGGCTCCACCACGCGGCTCCGCAGTGCCGGTGCCGACGCCGACGGAACATCGACACAGACGATGCTTGCTAGCCTTTAACCCTCACCCCCTGGGTGGAGGCGGATGAGCCTGCATAGAGATGCTGGCTAATCCATGGGTCCATACGTCTCGCTCATTTTTCTTCTTGATATGTGCGTTCCACACCTCAGTGACGTTTTTCTGCGCATCGTCTCGCTTCACCTCCACAGACCATCGAGATGCACCAGTCTTTCAATTATTAAGCATATATCCGTGATTGTACGGCCATTCACCATATTGAAGGTTCAGCCATGCACGCACAGCTGCACGAGAGACTGACTAACGCAGTTACAACTGGTGATCCAGGACATCGGTTGAGAAGTTTCGGTTATTAGTGGGCGCCAATACATGAAGGTAATAAGTGCTGCCTAATTGGTTGGTGGGATCCACTCCTTGCTGCGAGGGTAAGAAGTTTGTGGGTACCCAGGCAAATATGATGGATCTCAGACCCCATAAAAAGCATGTGAAACTCCATCCCTGATCCAGGACGTAATCCAGCAGTGGTCACCACCAGAGCACAGGCACTTGTCTCATCACTATCATTATCTACAGGTGACAAAGAATGCAGAACGTCAGTCTTTCGAAAATGACCTTCAAAACGCATTTTCACAAATCAGCTTAGCCGCCTTGTGCTCAAAATCGTCATACACTTTGAAGTGGCAGCCAATACGCAGCTTTATGTTCATAGTGTAACGTACGTGCGCGATGTGAATCCTTTAGATGGGGGTCATCAGCCACATATGACAGTCTTTTAAGCACGCAGTCTGCATTACTGTGTGCTGCACGCTGGATACCATGAACTAGGGGCGGATTCAGCAATTGGCATGGGTGTGCATGTCCGGAGGGACGCCACTCCGAAGTACCTGAAGGAATCCTTTGCCTTCAGAGGAGCGCCTCTGGCTGGAAAAAAAATCGTGGCGGGGTGCACTCGGGTCTTCCCGAAGGGACGCCTTTTCTTCTAGGTGTCTTTTCCACTCAGAAGGGCGCTTCTGAATGAGAAATTCGAGGGTGCACTTGAGCCTTCACAAAGGGGTCGTTTCACGGCCGGAGGGGCCCCACCTTCCTATAGGGGCACATGCCCCCAGTGACCCCTATGTTCGGCCCTGATATGGACCCATAATAGGGTCTATAGTAACCAGCGACACTTCTTTCTGGATATCGTCTTCTTTAGCTTTCACATGTCACCACGATGATCAGTTTTTTAATCTCCAGTTTTGATACTTATTCGGAAATACACGGCCATTCACCATATTGAAGCTTACATACACTATGCGTGGTGCAAGCGATCGGCTTTCATAAGGGTCTACCACTAGTGCCCTGATGATGCAGCGACAATTGGTGACACGTAGGGTCTGACCCAACAGAGGTCACCACGAGGTCACAGGTAAGTGTCGAATATTGTAGGCAGCAGATAATGCAGAGCGTCGTCAGAGTACCACAAATAATTGTTGGATGGTTGATTATTGGATTTGGGGCGCAGCTGACTGCGTCGGTCATGCAGCGCCCATAACATCGTCAGTCAAACGGTGAAATACAAGTAGCATCGTCAGTCAAACAGTGAAATACAAGCAACATCGTCAGTCAAACGGTGAATGCAAGCGATTGTCAGTCAGAATGGCATGCCACGGGAATAATTGTGGGTTAACAATCAACAAACAAATTTGCACACAAAAAATGCTAAAAACCGCATCAGCTTCAATGCGGGACTGTATGAAGTTCGATATCCACGCGTCGATCGCCCTCATGCATTGTCTGACCGGACACGTACCTATACTCTATAACATGGCTCACAACGCGGTGACGCGTTTTTATCCTGAGAGGCCAGTGACAGTCTCTTAATTAATATGGTAAACTTGCATATAAATGCATCCATGGCGGATGCTTCAATATGGTGAATGGTCCCTGTACTTCCGGATATGTATGAAAGGTGTGGAAAACCATGTCACCTCAATAATCTGTAGAAGTTAAACAAAACGATGCGCAAGGAAAAACCTTCATTTGGTTATCGGACATATTACATGGTACGTTTGACACGTAAATGGGCGAAATCAATTAACCCATAATCAAGTCGCATAGGGTTCCACGCAACCATTGGGGGGTTTGAAGCAGCATTGGTAAACCAGCTAAGCTGATGCTTTGGCTATTTTTAATTGGCCTTTTAACACTCGCACGTCCGGCGTCGGCCAACTTCGCATGTCCGGGGGGGATGTCTGCCCCCTAAGATCTCGAGAACTATGCTAGGTAGCGACAAACGGAAAACGGCTTGGATAGCTGGTGACAAGCTCTATCGCAAGTATTTCGGTCATTTTCTCGCTCAGGTCAATATTTAGGTCGCTGGGTCATCATATGTCAAATTCGACCAGATCGGGTGGGACCCTCAGATATTGGCACAAATCTCAGAACCTGTAACAGATAGAAACAAACTGCAAATGCTATTCGACAGCCCTGAAATGTGCTATCGACATATGCTGTGTAATTTAAGGTCAGGTCAACAGATGGGTCACCGAAACAATGACCTCAGGTCAAGGTCATGGGGTAGAGTAGGAGGTCATGTAATATATAAATCGACACGTCTTGGCGATGCAAGCACAATGACGGTAATTTCAGCCTTCTAGCTCAATGCATTGCGATATAATGCGCAGAAATGTGCTAGTGATTTCAGGTGACCTCAGCTGACCTTGGTGGGGCCATTGAGCAAAAATGCCAGCGATAGCATTGCGAATTGCTTCCAACTACACGCCATAACGGTTGGAGGTCATTCCGAGAGCAAATATGTAACCAGGAAACATTTGTATATTTTTCCATAGGCCTATAATGGGTAAGCCATGGCCACGACCTGACCTCAGGTCAACGCTACGAAAAACCGTGATATCCATATTATAGACCCTGATAAGATCATGACGTGATATAAGTTTGAAATCAATCACCCAATTATTGTGGGAGTGATGCCACCTAGAACTCGGAGGGACGTTAGGTCACTTCGCCTGACCTGGTGACCTGACTTGAGATGACCCAGGGTCAAAAATTTATGAGGATATGCAGAAAAGACCACTGAGCAGCCATGCGAGGTTTGGCCTTGCTAACCCGATTAGTATGGCGGTAAAGTAGGAAAAACCGCAGGGGGGGCAGATATCTGCCCCCCCCCCGGACGTGCGCGGGTTAAGAACAGTTATAGATAGCGTTTCAATATTCTTGGAATCAAAACTACATCGTTATACATCTGCTACCGATAATGGTAGTCGCATGCGATATTTGCTGGCAATCCTTGGGGGTGAGGCCCTGTATCACCGATTTTCACTCCATCTGAAGAACTAGTCGTCTCTCATAAGCAGTAATTTTGCATGCATGGTGGAAGCTTCAATACGGTAAATGACTATATTTTCGGAGAGACAGGCATTATTCGAAGCGTTGTTTCATGTATTGAACTGATTATTCAACCGATTAATACTGAAGGGGCGTGAATGTATATTTATATTGCCTTGAATTATGAATATTGACGGAGTACAAACCTTGGATTTGGTTACTGACATCAGCTTAAAAATTGCTCTTGTAGGCCAAATTGAAAAGGATATCAGACTGATATTACAAATGAGGAAGGCCAATATATGCAGGTACGCTTGTCGAGAAGAGCCAGAACCTTAATAAAAAGGGCCCATAAAATGATTGGCTGGATTCCGTAAGATGCAAACTTGGTAACAAGTTGATGGCGAGATACCTAAGGCGAAATATTGGTCCATGTGAAAGAATGTTCGCTGTGACCGGAACATATGGATGATCAAATGAACATCTTTCGCCGTGGGCAACAGCACACTTACACAAGTCCATGGCCTCTGTGGTTCCAAAACGCCGTGATGTAGTCTGCGTTCAGTATAGAAACATCGAGTGAAATGGCATGACACTTATCAAGCTGAACAGTGGTTAGCTTTAATATCCGCTGCGGGCTGTATTTTAGCATGCAAATCGCACACCAACGCCACCGCCGCCGCTTAGTTGTGGGATGCACTGGCCCACAAAGCCACGGATGGTGCTGATACCGATATGGATCTGGGAGCGTCATGTCATGTGCTAACAATTCCAACACGAAACATAATTGGCTGGCCGGCTATTTGGGTTTAAGGGCGCACCAACAGAAAGGTAATATGACACCCAAACATGAAATATGCCCTGCCTAGTAGCTGCATGCGCCTTACCTATCTTCCATGAAGTGATTTTGTTGGCGTGCCATCGCTATGCATAGCTGATACCATGACATGAATTCAGATATAGGCATCAGATGTGGCGTTGCACGTGGCACGGACGGATAGCAGCAATGAAAATGTGCACGTAAGATCAGAGTTGCGCGGGTGGAGTTCGCGATTTACTTCAGCTGAACAGCATGCAGCTCATGATTCACATCCACTGGGTGCTAAATTGGGTGTAGTTGTGTGTCAACTGAGTGTAGTTGTTTATCCACTGGGTGTAGTTGTGTGTTAACTTGGTGTAGTTGTATGTCCACTGGGTGTAGTTCTGTCAATTGGGTTTAGGGGCGCATCGACTGCAGTGGCCATGCAGCTGTCAACTGGGTATAGTTGTTTATCCATGGGGGTTGTGTGTCAACTGGGTGTAGTTGTATGTCCACGGGTGAGTTCTGTCAATTGGGTGTAGGGGCGCATTCAACTGGGCGTAGTTGTGTCCACTGGATGTTATTGTGTCCATTGGGTATGGTTGTGTCCACTGGGTGTAGTTGTGTGTCCACTGAGTCATGATTAACATCCACTGGGTGGGGAATTCCTCAGTGCTGGTCAGTTAACACGACAGACCTTGTTAACACTCGCACGTCCGGCGGTCCGCGCCAACTTCGCACCGGGGGGATGTCGACCCCTAAGATCTCCAGAACTATGCTAGGTAGCGACAAACGGAAAACGGCGTTGGATAACTGGCGACAAGCTCTATCGAAAGTATTTCGGTCATTTTCTCGCTCAGGTCAATATTTAGGTCACTGGGTCATCATATGTCAAATTCGACCAGATCGGGTGGGACCCTCAGATATTGGCACATATCTCAGGACCTGTAACAGATAGAAACAAACTGCAAATGCTATTCGACAGCCCTTGAAATGTGCTATCGACATACGCTGCGTAATTTAAGGTCAGATCAACAGATTGGTCACCGAAACTATGACCTCAGGTCAAGGTCATGGGGTAGGCTAGAGAGGTCATGTAATATATCAATCGACACGTCTTGACGATACAAGCACAATAATGGTAATTTCAGCCTTCTAGCTCAATGCAGTGCGATATAATGCGCAGAAATGTGCTAGTGATTCCAGGTGACCTCAGCTGACCTTGGTGATGTCACTGAGCAAAAATGTCAGCGGTGACATTGAGAATAGCTTTGAACTACACGCCATAGCCGTTGGAGATCATTCCGAGAGCAAATATGTAACCAGGAAACATTTGTATATTTTACCATAGGCCTATAATGGGGAAGCCATGGCCGCGACCTGACCTCAGGTCAATGCTACAAAAAAAACCGTGATATACATATTATAGTCCTTGATAAGATCATGACGTGATATAAGTTTGAAATCAATCGCCCAATTATTGTGGGAGTGATGCCACTTAGAACTCCGAGGGATGTTGGGTCACTTCGCATGACCTGGTGACCTGACTTGAGATGACACAGGGTAAAAAATTTCTGAGGATATGCGGAAAAGACCAATGAGCAGCCATGCGAGGTTTGGCCTTGCTAACCCGATTAGTATGGCGGCAAAGTAGGAAATACCGCAGGGGGGGGCAGATATCTTCCCCCCGGACGTGCGCGGGTTAACAACCATTTTACTCAGTTGCCATATCGCGCCAAAGCATGATAAAAATACCCACATTCCAGCAGTCTCAGACAGGCATGTGCTGATAATTCGTGCAGCGTCGCTGGTGCTAAGTATATGGACGTGATTGAACCCATCCGGCAGTTCCCTGCGAGTCAGGACCGAAGCCGATCCGGTCAGCTGGCGCCACACCACTCGTGGCCCGACCCGCCACCGGACATGGCGCGTGGCCGCAGACTGGCCTGAACAGCCGGCGTGTTCCGGCACCACCAGGCGACGGGAGAACGGTGACCGACGGGCACCTCCGCCACACCTCAACCGAGGCGGATCGGTCCAGACTGTGTGCCCCGACATGGACCGTCGGGGGCAGGCTGTCGGTACCCCGACACGGACCGTCGGGGGCAGGCTGTTGGTACCCCGATACGGACCGTCGAGGGCAGATCGTCGGTACCCCGACACGGACCCTCAGAGCCAGGCTGTCGGTACCCCGACACGGACCGCCGGGAGCAGACCGTCGGTAGCCCGACACGGACCGCCGGGGGCAGACCGTCGGTACCTCGACACGGACTGTCATAGGGACGGCACCGTAACCGGTCTGGAGTATACTGACCACTCTATAGTCGGGTCGAGATCCGCCAAATTCGTGTATTCGTACATATGCATCCGCACACACATACACTCACACACTCAACCTGCCACACACATATGCACACACTCAGCTTGCCACACACATATGTAGACACACACACACACAATACACATACATATAGGCTGGCCGACAACCACAGGCTGCCTCACGGCAGGCGCAGTACCGCTGCCAAGTCAGACATCAAAGACGGGTCGCGCGTCCTTCGACATCACTGCACGTGTCCGTACCGCAGACTGAACCGCAGATACAGTAACCTGTAACACTGTTCACTCTGTCGCCATGGCAACGACACCCAACGCAACTGGTTCGAACTGAAGGTGAGCTTAGGTCAGGCTGAGGCCGGGCTGAGGCCAGGCTGAGGTCAGGTTAAGGCCAGACTCGAGGCCAGATTAAAGCCAGACTGAAGCCAGGCTAAGACCGGGTCGAGGCCAGGCTAAGACCGGGTCGAGGCCAGGCTAAGGCCAGGCTGAGGCCAGGCTGAGACCAGGCTGAGTCTGAGACCGGGCTGACGGCACGATATCACAGGGTGCGACGATCCGCTGGCAAGTGTTAAATCAACACCGAGAGTCTGAAATGCATGAACACAGTGGGTCAGCAGTCCACATCGACCAATTACGTCTCGCCTTTGGGCCAGCACATGGAAACGGACTGTGCCACACGCCTGCAGGGCGTGGCGTATAAACCGTACCACACTGGTACCACACGCCTGCAGGGCGTGACGTATGAACCGTACCACACTGGTACCACACACCTGCAGGGCGTGACGTATGAACCGTACCACACTGGTACCACACACCTGCAGGGCGTGACGTATGAACCGTACCACACTGGTGCCACACGCCTGCAGGGCGTGGCGTATGAACCGTACCACACACCTGCAGGGCGTGACGTATGAACCGTACCACACTGGTACCACACGCCTGCAGGGCGTGACGTATGAACCGTACCACACTGGTACCACACACCTGCAGGGCGTGACGTATGAACCGTACCACACTGGTACCACACACCTGCAGGGCGTGGCGTATGAGTCGTACCACGCTGGGACTGGCAATAAAAGCCAGACGGTAAATTCGTGACGTAAGTGTCCGCCAGGACTGAGCGAATGGATGTTCGCTGGGTTTTTCCCATCATTATATGACTGTTTTCCCATGATGTTTGTCAGCATTACAGTCGCCAGAAATCGTTCTCCGTTTTACGAGGTACAGACAAACTGCGCTCGTTGACCTTGGAATGGGTAGATTTGTTGTCCTCCGATACAAATGTCCAGGCCAGTGTGTTAGCAATAACCTTGTGGAGAAGTACAAATTGAAGTTTATGATGCAAGAACATCAAAGGAAACAACAGTGACATTCAATATGAGCTCTTCCTTAAAGTAAAAAATACTGCCAAAGAATGCTATATTTTACAGCGATTAAGCTATCGTGCACGGCACCTCATCAGAATCACAAACATGCAAAATTCACCTTCTAATCAGCAAATCAACGTGGTTAATCTCGTCTGGCACCCGACATCCGGCAAACGAAACCAAGGAGGTTCAGTGACCCTATAAACATAGCATGCGGCTTAAACACATGATACCGCCATTTGCAAGATTACACCGTCACAAAATCATCACACAAAGAAAAACACGACGCTACATTGCTGTCCAGAGCCGGCTTCCTATACCTAATAAAGATACTCACATATTTTTCGTGGACATGATCCGTCCTCTTTTGCGAAATTTGTGCGCTAAGAGGATCACCATCAGTACAATGAGCGTGGCATGATCGGGCATGATCGCCTAGTGGCGAATCAGCTGCTCTATTGCATAAACTACGCAAATGTTCATTGAACCGTGGCCGTACAGGACGCTTACTCTCTCCTATATACGTGGCACCACACAACCTACAAACGATTTCGTACACCATAATTTTGTCAGTGCATCGGCGTTTAGTTATAACCAAACAAGCATAGCAAGTCCGTTTTCCAGCTTGGCAGGGGGGATCAGTGAAGGAGAAGCTTACTAAGTTCTTTGTAACTGTTTTGTCAACGTGCTATTCGATCGCTGTGCAAGCTTGACATTGAATTTCGACTTCTTCAAGACCTGTTTTAATTTGCACCTCACTGATCCTCCATGTCCCGCTGGAAACCGGACTTGCGATACTTGTCTGGTTATAACTAAAGGCCGATGCACTGACAAAAATGTGGTGTACGAAATCGCTTGTAAATTGTGTGGTGCAATTTATATAAGAGAGCGCAAACGGCCTATACCGTTCAATGCACATTTGCGTAGATTCTACAATAGAACGGTTGATACGCCAAAAGGCGTTCATGCCCGAGCATGTCACCCTTATTGTATGGTGGTGATCCTCTTATACAAATTTTGCAAGACGAGGGATCATGTCGACATAAAAATATATGAGTAAAAATATATGTATTAGTGATAGGAAGCCGGCTCTAAACAGCAATATAGCGCCGTGTTTTTGTTGTGATATTCTGGGGATGTAATTTTGCAAATGGCTGAGTAATGTACGCGTATTCAAGCCGCATGTTATGTGTATAGGGTCACTGAGCTTAGTTTCGTTTGCGAGAAACCTGATCCCAGGCAAGATTAACCACGTGTTGATTTGCTGATGCGCAACTTGGAGTTGGAACCAGACTCGACTGCGAGGCCGCTGTCCATGCGATGCGCAACTACGTCGCGTCCGCAAATAATCTGCAGACGCCGACAGTTGTGGCGAAGCTGGACGTCGCCAACGCCTTCAACGCTGTGCGTCGTGACGCCGCGCTCGACCAGCTCAGACTGCGCTGTCCAGACGTCCACGCTTCCGCCAGGCAGGCGTACAGCAACCCTACAGCGCTATTTGCCGGAGGCGAGGTCATCTGGTCGCGCACGGGTGTTCAGCAGGGCGACCCGATGGGTCGTTTTATTTGTCATCGCTGTCGATCCCGTCCCTCGTTCAATGTTGTCGCCTCTAAACATTTGGTATCTGGACGATACCACCATCGCCGGCCCAACTGAGACAGTCGTGGCAGATTTGCACCAGCTCGCGCATCGTCTTGAACACATTGATATCCGCCTAAGTAAGCCCAAATGTGAACTGTTGAGTCTTGGCCAAGTTGAACTAATAACCAGCGAGAGTGCTCTGTCAACTGTCTGTACAGCTCCTCCCGGCGCATCTGAGGTGCAGCTGGATGGGCTATATTTGTTAGGGTCCCCAATCTCGGACTGGGCCTCTCCGACGCCATCATGAGTGCCCATGAGACGACCAGCAGATTAATAGAACGTCCGCACGGTCTGGACGATCACACTGCCCTCTTTTTTCTCATGCATCATGTCGCTGCGTCCTGCCTTCAACATCTGCTGCGATCGGCACCGATATACAAAAAGATGCAAGAGCTCACCTCCATCGACGAGCTGGTACGTCTCGCCGCCACCAAAATAACCAATGTCGACATATTTTATGAGGCATGGGACCAAGCGGCTCTTCCAGTGAAGTTGCGAGGACCGGGTTTGAGAACGGCTGATCTTGCTCTCCCTTGCTACGCTTCCTCACTGACAGCTTCTCTTGCATTGGTGCACGAAATTTGTCCCCACATCGATGGTGGGCCGCACCCAGTAGCTCTAGAACCGGCTTTACAGGCATATTCAAATCACCACGTCACCATAAATGCCGAGTTAAGGAAAAATGGCAGTCAGCGAGCATGGGACACGGCTGCTGCACAAGCTATGTTTTCCAGCCTTCTTGCCGTCGCAAACCAGGTGCAGCGCGCCCGCCTGCTGGCAGCCGCTCGCCCACACAGTGGCGCACGGCTGCACGCGCTCCCCGTCCCGAGCCCGGGCCTCCTGATAGACAATGATACCGTGCGTGTGGCTGTGGTACTACGTCTCGGCGCGCCAGTTTTCGAGCCCCATCGCTGTCGCCGCGGACGGCTTCTCGACACGTACGGTCATGATGCCCTCTTGTGCCGCTATAACGCCGGTCGCCTTCCACGCCAAGAAGGTCTCAACGACGTGGTAGCACGGGGCCTGAAGTCCGCCGGCATCCCTCCATTCTGGAACCTGTGGGGCTGGATCGAGGGGACGTCCGAAGACCAGATGGTCTCACGGTTTCCCATACAGTGAGGGGAGGTGTCTGATTTGGGATGCTGCATGCGTCGACACTTCGCTGAATATGTGATAATACTGCGTCATCGATCCCGGAGCAGCAGCCCGCGAGGGAGAAGCGAGGAAGAGGCGCAAGTATGCTGATCTCGGCCGGCGCTACCGTTTTGAGCCAGTCGCGGTGGAGACAACCGACGTCCTCAGCCCCGCTGGCCTCGCCCTGCTGCGCGACATCGGCAGCAAGATCTGGGCGCCGATTGGCGATCCGCGGGAGACAGAATGGCTTCTCCAACGCATTTCAGCGCACGCATCCAACGCATCCAACGCACGCAACGCATTTCAGTCGTCGGCGTCCGCGGAAACGCTCTGGTAGTTACCTCCTCAGCCATGAGAGGACACGACTATGATCTACCGGGCCGTCCTCGGCGATCTCCATCCGCCACGGATACTCTGATGTGGGCGGCCGCTTGGTCTGACCCCTCCAGCCCAGGCCCGGGTTCTGACCCCGGCCCCGACCTAGACATCGGCTCTGACGTCAGCCACATCGCCATGTAGCCGCCACCACCGCCACCGCCGCGGCGTGGTCTCAACAACCTCGGCAACACGTGCTACATCAATGCTGTACTGCAGGTGTTCCTCTACTCAGAGCAGTTTGGCCATGAAGTGATGACGTTACAGCCCAGCCTGTGCCAGCGCCACCTGGCGGCGCACAGAGAATGTTTGCGTTCTTGGCCTTCTCAGAGCGGCCCGCCTTCTCCCCATCCGCTTTCACACGAGCCGCACTGCCGCCCTGGTTCGAGGCAGGCCGTTAGCAAGACTGTTCAGAATTGCTCAGGCATCTTTTGGACGCGCTTCACGAAGGGGTGTCCATTGCTCCTTCTGGCGACTCTCAAACACAACTGCAAGCGTCCTCGAAAGCCTCCCAGTCGCCACAGCCTCAATGGGTTCAGTTTTTTTTCAGACAGTCGATAGCGGACACCACCATCCCAGCTGGTCCATATCTGACAGACGATCGAGAGCAGATACCGCCGTCCCAGCCGGCCCAGTCTCTGAGGGGCGGTCGTCAGCGGACACGACCGCCACCGAGCCGACATGTCGCGACTCGAGATAACAGTGAACTGATACATCAGTCCGCCGGCCCCAAGTATCGTCCCCGCTGGTCGAGCGGCGGCGCAGCCCCGCCTGATGCTCGGCTCGCCGGACAGTGTGGCACGCTCCAGACAGACTTCAGCGGCGGCGCAGCCCCGCCTGATGCTCGGCTCGCCGGACAGTGTGGCACGCTCCAGACATACTTCAGCGGCGGCGCAGCCCCGCCTGACGCTCGGCTCGCCGGAGAGTGTGGCACGCTCCAGACATACTTCAGCGGCGGCGCAGCCCCGCCTGATGCTCGGCTCGCCGGACAGTGTGGCACGCTCCAGACATACTTCAGCGGCGGTGCAGCCCCGCCTGATGCTCGGCTCGCTGGACAGTGTGGCACGCTCCAGACATACTTCAGCGGCGGTGCAGCCCCGCCTGATGCTCGGCTCGCCGGACAGTGTGGCACGCTCCAGACAGACTTCAGCGGCGGCGCAGCCCCGCCTGATGCTCGGCTCGCCGGACAGTGTGGCACGCACCAGACATACTTCAGCGGCGGCGCAGCCCCGCCTGATGCTCGGCTTGCCGGACTGTGCGGACTGTGGCCACTACTACTGCGTGGCACGGCCTTCCGACGGCATCGGCCCAGACGCCACATCTTCCGTCTGGTGTCGCCTCGATGCAGTGATAAATTTTCGTGAAATAGGGTGGAATATACCGCTTACTGAACACTGAGTCGACATCCTTACCAAATAATTATCGACACCGTGCTTCTTGATGCGTGCTTGTGAAGTAATCATATCTCGTTTCTAGCACTATCCCGTATATATGTATCATGCTTATCCTCATCATAACGGATCCGGGATCGTGATAACGAAATTCCCGTAGTGCAATTTCATGCAAAGGAATTGCCTATAATGCGCTATGTTATACAATTCCAGTTTATAGCATAGGTATTTGCATCGCTATCATTGATATCGGTATCTTCAAATAGGTACCTCTCAATACACGCAAAATAGATAGTTATATGGTACTATGAAATTGTCCCAAAACTGGGCTTCAAGGACTTAAATATTTTAAACAAGGCATTTTTCCATAGCGATTTCGACATCCCGTTGTACTCGTTTCGACATCCACACCTAACGAGAAATCATGATTTTAACACTGCCTCGATGACAATTAGGTCTTATTAGGAGGACAATTAGGCAAATACCACTGGATGTCAGCCACCTGGACACCTGGGGCAGCGGCGGTGTCGGTGCGAAAACCGACACACCTTATATGTTCTTTTACCGAAGATGCTACGGCGATGCGGCGCGCCCGCCACGGTCGCGACACGAGCAGCTGCCGGTGTCGCTGCGGCTCGAGGTGCAGAACAACAGCGGGATGTGGCGGCCGGCCGGCCGGTGTCGGCTGGACGGTCGGTGGGCTTCGAGACGGCGACAACCGACCACCTCCGCCGACTGGCTGCAGAGGCGATCAGAGCGCCTCCGCCACGAACTTTGTGTGCTGACGCGGCCGGGCCGCCGCCGGGTCCAGCCGGCCGCTAAATGTGACCGATGTTGGTGCTTTTTAACATCAGTTTTGTTATCGCTGTAGTTCATGTCAGTTAGATTCACGCGTCCAATGACTCAATGTTTTGTCCAGTTGTTTCAGATGGCATCCTCAAAACTATTGATTGCCGAAAAAAATACTGATCAGTTGAATTTGTCATGTTTGTGATTCTGATGAAGTGCTGATAGATTAACCGCTTCAAAAATAGCATTTTTGGCAATATTTTTCCAACTTCCAGGAAGTAATTTTAAATGTTGCTGTTGTATCTTAGCATGCTTCTTGTAGCCGCACAGAAACACATACAAATAAAAAGAAGAGCATGTACTTCGAATATTCTTCCCTGAAAATTGTTATCTCCAAATGCAGGACTACAGTCACAGATGGAGTGGTACTGTCTACTCACTTGACTGGCTGCCGGACGGCGGCGGCTGCGGCTCCTGACCGGGTGGTGGTGTCGCCCGGCTCAGGTCGACACTGCTTCGACAGATTGGACACGTGCCGTGCTGAAATCAACACGACTCTACTGGTCAGTTCTAACCACAGCTGGACACCGATACCACCGACCGACGGATCTTCAGACCTCTGCGATCAACAAATGGCGCCATGCCAGAAACTGCTTCAATAAAACGTGGAATCTCCGCAACCAATGCACGTTTATAAATTCGAAATGAGCATTTTAAGAAATAAATTAGCTCACATCGTTGCTGGTGAAGCCTTGCAGAATCAGTCCGTGCTAAGCGCGGGCTTGTTGAATTGACCCTAAACCCACCTCTCGGTCGGGAAATGCCAGTTATATAGCACGATTTTGACCGAAAGCGCAACGTGCCTCTACAGAGTGCACGGCCGTCTGGTGCCTGCGCCCTCGACCTTGCCTGGCCAGTTGCCAACTAGAGCGCGTTAATGGTGAGCGCTTGAGGTGAGTTAGTTAGTTAGTTAGTTATTTGGGCTTTAGGGCGCGTCGGCAACTATGGTCATATTGCGCCCATGCGCTTGAGGTGACTTGAACCCGTTGTGCCAAGCCAGGGAGGTCTTTGCAGACCCTATCCACCGAGCTAACCAGGCAGCATGATGCAACCAACGCAATGGCATTGGTAACGAAAATTGAAAATTGAAAATTGAAGCATTGGTATAATTTCATTCGATCGATTTTATTTAAACCGTTTGGGTTTCTGAAACAACTAACTTACTCCATTTTGTTCAAACATGGACTTTGCTTTAATATATGTCCCAATTTACATCGCAATTAATGAATAAAAATACGATGGGCACCAGCTTGGAACGTGTGCAGAAGTGATGTCAAACAGTTCAGTCCAGTGTGCCCTACCCCCTCCCCAATGTCACGTCCGTCGTTGGACTGACACAATCTTCAGCGTCAGTGTGCAGGCGGTCAGCCATCTACGGAAAAACACAGCGTCCCTTCGGTCGTTACCGGGTGGAAGACGACTCTGGAGTGTTGAAGCTGGGTGACCTATTGTTGGCGTCTACTGTCAGTCAGTCTCCTCTCTCGCCACCACACCCTGACCGTGGCTCCGTCGAGACGCTTGAGCTGCTCATGAACACTACACGCAAAGTGGCTATGAAGCGTTCACTCACACAAAAAATCAAGGATTCGTTCAAATCCGCTTAACTCAGCATGAGACAATCAGTGAAGCACCGCGATCGGTCACAACAGGATGCACTAAGAGTCACCGGTGAACTGAAGGGCTTGTACCGGTCGGTGACAGGCTATGTACACGGAACACACACGGTACAGCAAGACGGTTTTCCAGACAGATTTAGAGACCGAGGAGTTGTTTGAACAGGGCCCAGCTGGCCGGATCTGCTGCAATCGGGCCCGTCGGCACAACTGACTTCCCCAACAACCAGGAGCCTCCTCAAAAGCTGTTGAGAAGACTGAACCGTCATCTACGACCTGCTCACCGTCCGCACAGCCATTAGTACCACCGGAAGGCAGTTCACGTAGTAGGTCAGCCATCGAAAATCTAGATGTGGTCATGGCTACCAGTCGGTACAGGGGAGCTTGCAGAGCTTGAAGGCGATGTCCCTTGCCGTATTTAAATCATTAGATTGCATAATTACGTTAGGGCTTCTGGAGCACAGCGTGCAACAACAGAAACGAATAGTTTTTTTTTAAGATGTAGGAAGGATGATGTGATAACTAATGGTTTTTCTAGGAAAAATGCACCCACTTATTACTGCAAGATCTGAAGAAAATAAAACACGCCAATTTAGCACTCGTGTGTTCCAGTAATTAAATGTTTCCCGTTATTTCACTACACTTGTTCTCAATATAGAGATATGCATTGGAGACAAGCATAAGTCCAGCCGGTTCCTTGGAGGCGGGGAATTTATGTGGCTGCTAAACTTAAGAAAAGCCAATCAATTTTCGGATGGCCTTTCAGTCCATGAGGATGTTGAACTTTGCGAAGAATTGATGGCAGATCGCGCCTAAAACTTAAATAATCCACCATCATACGCGGCTAAGCTGCAGATAATGAAGCTATCTCAATTCACAGTAGCCGTAGTCAAGTTTGGCACAACAGCACACATGGTAAAAAAAGGCTAGAACATTCAAAGCCATACACGATGTTCTGGCTGACTCCGGTATAAAGGGCGCGAACACCCTGACAAATCAAGCGAGGAAATTGTGCAAAAGTTTGATGAGCGTGATGTCAGTAGTGTCTGTCCGAGAAAGATGTGACAAGCGTGTGAGGCTCCGACGACGAAAGACATCCACATCAGAAAAGTCTTGTTCTATTCAACCTCAGGGGAGTGTACCAGCAGTACAAAAATGAAATGACAGACCCAGTCAGGTTTCCAACGTTTGCCGTCCCCAGTTCACCGTGGTGTATGACAGACCCAGTCAGGTTTCCAACGTTTGCCGTCCCCAGTTCACCGTGGTGTATGACAGACCCAGTCAGGTTTCCAACGTTTGCCGTCCCCAGTTCACCGTGGTGTATGACAGACCCAGTCAGGTTTCCAACGTTTGCCGTCCCCAGTTCACCGTGGTGTATGACAGACCCAGTCAGGTTTCCAACGTTTGCCGTCCCCAGTTCACCGTGGTGTACAGGTTTCCAACGTTTGCCGTCCCCAGTTCACCGTGGTGAGACCCAGCAGGTTCGTTTCCTCCCCAGTTCACCGTGGTGTATGCTTGCTGGAGCTAGCGGCACCCACCCGGCCTGCATTTGTATGCATCATCAAAATCCGAGCATCCTGGTGAAAACTTTCAGCAAAGACAACTATCGCGGACCTCATCGCAAAAATCGCATGTTCAGAACATGGATGCCGTATGCTCGGAAAGTGTGAGAAATTTCCCGGTGAGCCAGCTCTAAGGGAGTACTAAGCTCAGCTCTAAGACCTTAGGAAACTGTCTGATGCCGATAAAGCGGAGTTTAAACAACCGGTCATTGCCGATAGGAAGTTTTTGATTTTTGTGCGCCAAAGTGTCACCAAATTTATCGACACTTGGTCAGAATCCACGCAAAGGCTAAGGCGGCAACACTATGTTGCACACATACAAAATAACCCTCTCAAAGATACGAAGTCTCACCTTTCACCGCATCAGGCACTGCTCTTCGAGAATTTCTCAGAAAACTGTTCGTTCGTAATTCGGGCCGTCGTGCAAGGATATCATTCATTGGAGATGTGCCCAGGCGACTGTCCACCTGTTCCCCATACCAAACTAGATCGCAAGGTGTGCAGCATAATACTGAGACTATACATACTTTCCAAACACATGTGATAAAATGACCAGTCACAGAACGACCGTGTGCCAAAAGTCCATTACTTCACTGACGGCTGTGCTACTCAGTACACACGAAAAACGAATATAGCATTCACACCCTGACCCTGTGGTCGCCTTTGACACGAATACGTAGTAAATATCCGGCCGAAGAGTGGTCACTCCACAGGTGTCGGACAGTCGCCCACCAAACTCGGTGTCGAAAATTCCAACATCCAACCCTTATTTCGATGTCGTTATTTGAAGTAAATAACACTGAACGCACTCAGGTAGCGGAACTGTGTGCTGATTGGTGCAAGACAACGCTACCCGAACCGGAATTGTTGCATCCGTAGCCACGCTAGTCACACAGAAGGGCTGCTACTGAACTGAGCTATGGTTTGATGAATATTTCACCAGGCTGACTGAGTTCCTCTGCCAAGTTCATTCAATGGTCACCCACATTTCCACCCATGATACCCATCAGCACTAACCAGAACAGTCCACCGACACTCACCAGCTCTAACCAGGGCACTATGCAGCCACTGTGGAAGAGGTGCGAGCAGGGTAGCTGGCGAACCTTCTCATTTAACACGTAGTCTTCGAAGCACACCATGCACTGCATATTGGCATCTGCAATTGTACAATACATGTCAATAAAAACCTGATATTTAACTTCATGATGTAGATGATGAACAAGACAAAGCAGCACAACACAACAAAATAAATGAAAGGTCTCATGTGCTGAAACAGAAAGAAAAAAAAACATTCGACCACTAATTTCCTCTGGAAGCACATACAGAGTAGGACTGGATGGCTCGGTGACCACTCACTCACCATTGACCCTCCTGTGAGGGGGGACCCTCTCATATGGAGAACGGTACACCACTCGCCCTCCAATGTGGGAGACGGTACACCACTGACCCTCTCCTATGGAGAACGGTACACCACTGAACCTCCCGTATGGGTCACTGTACACCACTGACCCTCCTGTGAGGGGGACGGTACACCACTGACCCTCCCGTGTGGGTCACGGTACACCACCGACCCACCCGTGAGGGGGACGGTGCACCACTGACCGACGCTCTCCTGTGTGACGGCTACCGTGGGCAGCCGCTCGATCAGTTGCGCGTTGAGCGGCGGTGGCCCGCTGGTGTCCAGCTGGTTCAGCAGCTGGGTGACGATCCGGTCCAGCTCGATGTTGCCCCACGCGTAATCGCCCGGATTGCCGTGCAATCGAAACTGACTGCATTGAAAAGCCGCACTGATACACAGCCGTCTGGGCACCGAAATCGTGTGGGGGGGGGGGGGCGACAGCCATCTGGGCACCGAGATCTTGTATGGGCGGCGGGCTACAGCTGTCTGGACATATAACCCTGTAGGGGGGGGGGGGGGGGGGGCACAGCCATCTGGGCACCGAGATCTTGTAGGGGTGGCGGACTACAGCTGTTTGGACATATAACCCGTGTAGGGGGCGGCGGGCCACAGCCGGCTGGACACAGAACCCGTGTAGGGGGCGGCGGGTTACAGCTGTCTGGACACATAACCCGTGTGTGGGGGGGGCACAGCCGTCTGGGCACCGAGATCTTGTAGGGGTGGCGGACTACAGCTGTCTGGACATATAACCCGTGTAGGGGGCGGCGGGCCACAGCCGGCTGAACACAGAACCCGTGTAGGGGGCGGCGGGCTACAGCTACAGAACCCGTGTAGGGGGGGGGGGGCGGGCCACAGCCGTCTGGGCACCGAGAACTTGTAGGGGGCGGCGGGCCACAGCTGTCTGGACACATAGCCCGTGTAGGGGATGGGGGGGGGCTACAGCTATCTATATAATCGTAAACAGCTAAGCAAATAGAAAGCATTCCCCATATTTAATATACATCATAGCACATGGAGACAAAAATATGACAGTCGTTCATACCGATCACGAGACTATTCACCTCTCATAACCGACGTTCCCACACATGGGGCGCTCGTCGCCACTGTCCACTCACATGGGTCCGTCGCTGCCGATCTCCACCCCCATGGGGCGCTCGTCGCCACTGTCCACTCACATTGGTCCGTCGCTGCCGATCTCCACCCCCATGGGGCCCTCGCCGCCAGTGTTGACGTTGACTCGGACGTTGGGGAAGTTGGCGAACAGGTTGTCCAGGATATCGCCAAGGAAACCATGCTGGTGCTGATGGTGAAGATGGGGTGGCTGTTGGCCTCCAACCTGCACCGTTCTGAAACACGAGACAATCTGAACTCGCACAGGGTGACTCACATCCAATGTGCCACCACAAGGTGATGATAAACAGCTGTGACTGACCGTTCCTTATGCTGTATATCACATAAAGCAAAACAGCGTCACGCAGTCATTACACAATGCCGTGCCGATCTGACCCCACGCATTCACGGAATGGTGCAGGTGCGGTGCTCGATCCGGCCAGCTTCGACATAGTGCACGCTGCGTCATTACAATGAAGGAAGTTGTGTTAATCTAGTGGAGATAATGATTTTCTCAAGATCACCAGGCCAAGTGAGGCAATGTGCTTGAAACGAAATCAAGATCCAGACATATGGTAAAAACATTGTTTCATAACAGTTTTATATACCTGGCACTGTTTTTTTTTTGGTTTGTTATTCCCTAAATCTTTAGCGGAGGCAAAGTGCCATCTGCTAGAGATTGCTACGTTAAAGAAGAAATTACGTCAATCCGGCTTATGTGACATCCGGTTATATCAACTAGTCAAGAAAGGAGAGACGCCGTCAAACAAGAAACATGGCGTAGAGACGATACACGCATGGCATACAGGTACATATACATACATACAGACACTCATGACAATGGAAGGACATTTGGAGGGTGGGCAGCATCGTAACCTCCGGAGAGGCTCCACTGCCCACCTGCGACCTGGCTGGCGAAGCGGAGGCCTGTCACCCAGAGCGAGTCGTGGGATTCAGGCCCGACCTTGTATGTGTAAGTGTATGTTTTAAGTTTGGCACTGGTTTTGAGAAGGGTGCCTTTTATCAATCACTGCCCTCTCCATTCGACACGAACGCAGGGCGACTGCCAGATAGCTTCCAATTATAGATTTAAATAACCTATATCTCCCCAAAAAATGTTTTCAAAATATTTCAGACTCGCACGGGTGACATTGCGGCACCAGCAGTCACTGCGTAAATGAGGTAAACGAAGCTACCATAACAAAAAGGGTACCGCCGTACGTGATCAAGATATAACCTAGGCGTAACTTTTTTGCAGCCTTTGTTTCACTTTTTGAGATGAAGTAACAGGGAAGTTAACTAATATATACAATCAAGGCCGGACAATGTGCTTATTCCAAGCATCGATCGACTTCTTTTCCCTCCGTGAAATGAAGATTGAAATTGTCCACGAACTTGCCTTACCCTCTGCAGTTTTCTGGTTAAAAACTAGATTTCCAGATGCTTCGAAGGAAAATCTTAGCATGCATACTGTTTTCGTCCGAACGATTTTCTTAGTGTGATTTCAGCTTGAGCTGAGAATGCAATCTAATGTTATTTTAAGGCTCCATATCATGTTTGTATTTTTGATATTGTACACATTAAAAAAGTGATTCCCTCTAACGTGCATATAGGTGGAAGATTGACAGCAAACTTTGTGATGCAAATCATAACACATGGTGCAACTTAAGAGGAAGCTTCGTGTTACCAAAAATGAAAATGATGTAAACTGTAGCAAAGTCGGGGTTACCGATCCAAAAGTAGGTTGTGCAGCTACCTGCTATACTATGCCCTCTAGTCTCCATCCGTGAATTTCAAGAACGAGTGATAATGCTGACAAAATTAATAGACGATAGCAGTTGGTAGTCCCTTAGAAGGCACATGCGCCGGCAGTCTAATTTCAATATATTTGCAGACACCGAGAAACGCACACAGGCGAGATTGAAAGAGAAGAAAAAAATCCAAGAAAAGACATCGGAGTAGAAGGGCACTGAGATAGCAGAAGCGTGAGCCGCCCGTCAGCACGGTGACGGTATACGACAGGGTGTACGGCTCACCTCTGGCCGGCGCGGGTGGCACCTCTTATGAGGATCGGCCGTCCGGAGCCCGGCGCCTGTACCGGACCAAAGTTGAGCATCTGCGGCACATGACGCGCACGAAACGCCCCGTCACAGTCGCGACGGCTTCCGTCGACGTCACCGTCATGACACTCCAGTCTCGAGACCAGCTTCACCAACCTCAATACAATAATAATGGCAACAAAAGGAGGAAACAATGGGGCAGTACATGGGCTCCCAGTTCCCACCCTTTCCATATTTCCGCCGCAATGCAATACGGGGCATAACACCATGTGTCTGTGACTCCAGATGACGCGCTGATCCATGACCATGTGGGAGCTCTGACAGCACTGATTACCAAGAGGGAAAGTAAGTAGGAAATGTGTCGGGTGCCGATCGGTGCTGCCGGCGCAGGTCGCCTGGTGGTGGGTTCACACACACACACCAGCCAGCTCGCAGCGCCAGTGGCAAACAGCGTCGGCACAGAATGGCAGACTCGCCTGCATCACAGCTCGCATGTAGGTGTCGTCGGTCGGCGGCAGCTCGTCATCGGGGTCGTCGGCCACGACGCGCTCCACCTCGCGCTGCTCTATGAAGCCGCCCCGGCAGCCGGGGCACGTGTACTCCTGAACACATTACGCACATGGTCGAGACGCCCTGCTGGGCAGCACAGCCCACACCACCGCAGACGCGCCGCACAACATCGTCTGCCGTCCAGACGCCGACTCACGTTTTCTGCGGTCCAGACGCCGACGCGCGTGTGCAAATCCAAACTTCCGGGGGCGGAACCATGCTTGGCAGCACGAGCATGTGCGTTTCACCCCATGCCGCTGGTACTCACCGGTAACACAGGGCTGATGTCTTCGTTGCAGACGTGGCAGTAGTAGCGCGCGCTGGTGCCCGCCACCGACGCCTCGGCCATCGTGCGCTCGGTCTCCGACAGGCAGATCGGCAGACGACTGTGGTGGTGGTCGGGGGGATTAAAGACGCGCTGGTCGACCCACAGCTGCTGCAACTGCGACACACACATGGAACACAGAAGTACTTCTTCGTGATGCACAGGGCCGACAAGTGCTGAAGTTCAATGCTAGTTTTTATGGCTAAGCTAGGTCTGGCTTGGCATATATTTTATCATTTTATCCTACAAATTGATCTTCTGGATATTCTAATTTGTGGCATACTCCCAATTATTCTCATTCACATTATGCATAGAGCTTGGATAATGGGGGGCTGAGGGTTCTGGGCATTCCTCTTCAAAGCAAATTAACATTATCAGTGTGGTGTAAGATATTCTGAACTAAAAATGTATTGTGAGCTCCCCACCCCAGTGATGTATGTTTCATGAAATTGGGTGGAGCATGCTGCTTATTGAATACTGAATAAACATCCTTCCCCCAAAAGTTATCATATCATACTTCTAGATGAAGCTTAGGCAGTCCTCATTCCTGGCTTATAGCAGCATGCACATGCTCACAGATGATACACCCACATTTCATGATGCAATTACAGGCAATACAACTGCCTATGTGACCCATTGTACACAGTTGCTGATGGCACAGTCATTAACGTCTGTGCTCTAAACAGTATTTATAGAGCTGTGCCCTGCTACTGCTTGTGAGAGTGCCAAATGTTGTTCACAAAAAGAACAGAAACCCATTCTAAATATGCTTTGTTTCCAAATTGAGTAGATCGTGGTTTTCTCAGTATGTGGGTCTGGGACTGCCTCTGCATGACAGCTATGACTTCTGGCTAAACTAGGTCAGCTGGCCCAGCAATGTCGCTGTGGATGAGCGTCATTGCATATAGCTACATAAAGATGCAGAAATAAAAATGTTTCACAAAAAAGATGCTGATGATAAGATGGAGACTTCTATGTTTTGACCATGCCTGATACCACAAGCATAAAAAAATGGCAGAATAGACACATGTTAGCAGTGATAGAAGTGCCACACTTAACTTGAGCTATTCAACACAGCATGAGCATTACTTATACAGATTGAAATCACAAGGAAGTTTTTTTAATTGCACTGAAATGTGCTGGTGTGGCTCAACAGGACAAAAAAAAGTACAAAACAGAGCTTCTTGTGTGGATTCTTTGCCCCACCACCTGATTTGGAAATTGAAGTCAAGAGACAGAATTTGAGCTGCAAGTTTAACCTGCACCATCTCTGGAGGTCTTCTCCACCCCCACCCCCTCCTAGTTTTATACAGATAGCAAAAAAAAACAGTGTGGCAGCACTCCGAAATTTGGCATACATTTTTTACCTCAATTTGACATGTTCTGTGAAAATTTTGATGTCAGGTCATCCACAGTCATTAAGTTAGTCAAGGTCAATCATTTTCAAAGTTAATGTCACTTCTATGTTTGAGTTGTTGTTATTGGGGTTTAGGGGTGCATCAACTGCCTAGGTTATACAGTGCCCATCTATGTTTGAGTTAGTTAGTTAGTTATTTGGACTTAGGGGTGCATCGACTGCTTCGGTCATACAGCGCCCAACTTATGTTTGAAAAAAAACAAATAAAACAGGATGCACAGTAATGACAAAGTTGATCAGTGGCAACAGTCAACATGATGGCTACAAAAATATATAAATGCATACAATATTACTGCTGAAAAACTACCTCAATGATGATTAGAGGGGGTATATAATCTTGTTTTGGAACTCTTCATTTAAATTATTCTTGAATTTACATATCAGATAATGGGGCTAGGGTTCTGAAGCATCTCAACTTAGCAAAAGGCTTCATAAAACAACTAATAAAAACACATTTATATTACATTATTTCCCAATAGATAAAAGGTGCATGGTTCATTAGATGGAACATTCAGTTGAGTAACATTAGGCTCAGTAATGCTTTCATATTTTATTCCATTCACACATCCAGCATTATTAACCAATAATATAGCAAACCTGGCAACAACATTCCTGGAGACATATACAAGTATTACTCCCTTGGATATAAAGCTTACAGTGAAAGAGGACACAAATCGGGCATAAAAAGTAATCTGCAAGAAGCAGTTGAGTATTGGGGAATTGATTGATTATTTGGGCTTACGGGCACGCTGACTATGAGGTCACTTAGCGTCCATGAGTATTGGGAAACGGAAACCCTAAATAACACCCAAAAAGGAGCTTGGAGTTGGGTAATACATGATAAAAAGCAAAGTTTACGATAAAGAAAAACATGCAACATAAACATACCTAGCCTCGTGTAACCTTCCATGCAAGAAAGCAAATTCTTTTTTTAGGTCGAATATTTCCAAACATTTTTTCTTTAAAAAATTCAAATTAAAAACAAACCTAACCTAACCTAACCAAATCTAGCCTGCACCGTTTTTGAAAGAAAATTTTTTTTTCTGAAAAACTTAATATTTTTTTTCATTTTCCCCTAACTTGCAACAAAAGCCTAACCCAACCTAATTTAACCAAACCCAACCCCTTGTATGCTGCATGGAGTTAAAAGGTTTGTAAAACTTGTCTCATGGTTACCTTAAATTATGCTAATACCTAGGTACCTAACACCAATAAATTTACAGTAGAAGGTAACTTCTAATTTCTTGGCATTTTTTTTTTATGCACTGCTTATGGATGTGCTGAATATGACGGGACCACCCATTTCCTTTACAAATGCATACTTTTCAATTGGGAGGCTAAATAACCCCAAATAACACCCTTGGAGTTGGGTAATATAGCACAAAAAAATGTTCAAAATAAATTTTTTAAAGTAATATTACCTTGCCTAACTTAGCCTAACCTTCCATGCAAGAAAGGAAATTCATTTTTAATTAAAAATTTCCAAACAATTGTTTTCCCTAAAAAAAAATTAAAAGAATTAACCTAAGCTAGCCTGAACTGCTTTTGAAGACAGCAAAAATAACAATTTTTGTATTCAAAAAAAGAAATTCTAACACAAAAGCCTAACCTGACCAACTTAATCCAACCTAACCCCTTTGTGTGCCTCATGGAGGTAAAATAAAACCTGTCTTGTGATGACCTTAAACTGCAACAATACCGGCACACGTGTAGGACCTACCTAGGTATTAAGCGACCATCACTTCCTTCTCAGGGAGCATCGAAATCAAACATTGATCAGGTGTCTAATGTGAATAAAATAAAAAAGGAAATGACTTGCGCGGGTGGGTATTAATTGATATTCCGGGTATTCCCGATACTAATGCGCATCCCTGTCACCACGGGTGCCACCGTGTATCTAGTTATATACCTTCTCTTCTCTACTTCTCTAGCTTATCTAGAATAACCCTGCGTCTCTAGTAGCAGCAGCCACGCAAGGGCTTCTTCAGAATATCCAGAACCGTAATATCCAATTAACATTGTTCAAATCAAAAAAAATAAAAGAATCGCAAAGTCGAAACACAAATCATCTAAAATGAAAAAGTCCAGGATGCTTGAAGTCCAAAATCTTAACATCCAACGATTCTAAAAGTCCAAGATCGAAAAGTTCAAAACCACAACATCCAAGAGCCAAAAATCAAGAAGTTCAAAGAATTTCTCATGCCTTCCCCGCTAGGCGAATATTGTTCGACTATATTGCCTTAATACCGAACGCTTCGAGAAACGCATCCCAAGTTGGCTGATTATTTGGGCTTGTCGGCGCATGAGTGCCATGATCATACAGCGCCAAAAACGCATCCCAAGCGATCGTCGGATGTGGTGTAGGATTTTTCACCGTTGTGCAGTCGGGCCCGGTTATACTCTGGTTGTGGTCAGTTTGAAGCGGGAGATCGGGTCTATATCATAACCTCTAATACTCGAAACCGATAATGCTTCAGAACCTATAATACTCAAAACCTATAGTGCTTCAGAGTCTCTAAATCGTTGTCTTGGGGGAATTTTCAATACCTATAATACTCAAAACCTATAATGGCTCAAACCATATAATGCTTGGAACGTATAGTTGTTCAGTATATCTAATATCCAAATGCTATAATGCTTCAAAGCCTCTAATACTACGTCCTGGGGATGTTTCAAGACATATAATGCTCAAAACCTATAATGCTTCAAAACCTATAATGCTCAATTCCTATAATGCTTCGTTTCAACTAATATTCAGAAAGCATAACTCTAGAAGCCATTAATGCTTCAAAACCACTAATTCTCAAAGCATATAATGCACAGAATCTATAATGCTCAGAGCCTATAATGCTCAAAACGTATAATATTAGCTGACGACTGCATGCCATAATCGACCGTACGGTTCACTCCACGTCTCCACCGTAGTCTACCAATGGGAGATACCGCGCAGAAGCTTCCAGGTGCATCCGCCAGAGCGGCGACACATGTGAGTGTAGGACATAGATTGCTCACCGCATTGGCCGCGTTCATGCATTTGGCTCGTGAAGAGCGGGAGATTGGAGTGGATGCTCCCGGAATTGAATTACTTGTCGGTGATTTCTAAGCTGAGTCACTGGTTTTACGAATAGGTAATTTCAGTGTCTAGGCAGACCACACCAGGGGCGGATCCAGTTTTACATGGGCAGGGGTCGATTACTCCGCCTTGTCCGCGGCCGGGCTGAAGGAGAGAAGATCGCACGCTCGTGGTGCTCCCTTGCATGGAATAGGTATGCTTACGCTGAAGACCAATAATCAGTGGCATCGCCACGAAGTTCTTCCAGTGGGCGCAAGGATCAAAAGCAGCCTCCTGCCCCACCCCATAGGGGACCTCCATGGTGTTAGGGTCTCCTACTGTTTTTTGTTGTTGTCTCATGCTGTTCTGTAAATTGAAGGGTTGGCATAAATGAGTACTTAACCTTCATACCAAGAATCGCACAAACCATTTGTTGAACCTTTGTCTCCAATTAGGTTCGATTTATTCATCTCCACTTTTGCATTCGTGTACATGATGCACATGGCACAGGTGATATATGGATGCTCACGGGACCGTTTGGTAACGTACCGAAAGGACGGCCACCGTGACGATGTGCCTTGGGTGGGTATTGGGGAAGTCGAGGAATGTTGAGCCTATTATCACTTAGGAGGACCTGGAGCGCATGGGGTGAAACAGACTGATTATTTGTACACATATTCCGAATTTGTGATCTTTTGGGCATTTCGGTCGCATCAGAATTGTTATCAAGCAAATTTAAATTATTGATATTTTGAGCTGTTCTGACGTATCGCCCCTGTCTCAACGTACCCTAGGCGTGGGGTAAGTTTATCCTATTGGTGGGAAATGTTGATCAGAAGTCTTATTTATGGAAATAAATGTTGTGACGACTACTTGTGAGTGTTATTTTTAGTGCTGCAGACTTTTTATGATCATTTTGTTGTCACCTGATGTGCTCTGGTGGCAAAGGAAGCAAGCGAGAAGAAAAACAACATTTATCCGCAAGTGCCCAGCAAAGATCGATAGAAATGTGAAATACATGCATGTAGGTCATCAATCACCAAAAATCACCGTCCGACTGGTTTCGTCGGTCAACGAGGGGAGAAAGGGCAAGCGCTGGAGCGCCTACGGAATGGCGCGGTCGCCACCCCTCCCAAATCCCCTCCCTGGGCTTGGGCGGCAGAGTAAACAGGGGAACACCACAGTGCGGCGGCACGGTGCTATGTGTGCGCAGCTTCGGCTAGACCGTAGGCCTCCGCCCGTCCCATGTACCCTACCAGCCGAATTTACAACACAGCGCCCGAAGATGTTTCGAATGATCTGTTGTAGATAGTGTAGAGGTGGCATGTCATAGTACTGAGATATGTTTTTCACTGGACATGAAAGACTAATTTAGGTGGTTGTTTCGAATCATGCTATCCGCATGCTATTTTCTGAAAAATGTCGTACTGTGAAAACACTACTGTGAGGACCGATCAAGTACCGCCTCATGCTCGTTGCACAGGGGTGAAGTTGTGTATACTGGGTGTCCCCGGACCCCCGAAGGCGTCCTTCCCCCATCAAGTATTTTAACCTTTAACATGGAACTGTATGGAGCGGGACCCCTCAAACCGACATGGATCCCCAATTACCACTATGCATCCCAAAACACCACAAATCGTGTTGTGAAGTTACACCCTTTGCGTGCGATAGCATTGAAATGTATTTACATTCCAAGGGCGGATCCAGGAATTGTGGGCAGCCGTCATGGCCTGGTGGGCCGCCACTTCCTTTCTGTAAGGGGCGCCTCTGGCTGAAAAATTCGAGTGGGTGCAGTGCACTCGAGCCTTCTCAGAGGGGCGCCTTTTTCCGGCCGGAGGGAGCCACCTTCTCATGGGGGGGGCGCATGCCCCCAGTGCCCCCGATCCTCCTGTTACATTGAACGTATATTTCATTGCACACATTTATCTTCAATTTCATACCGCAACGCTGTAATAACATTGCAAAACTTGCTCAGAAGCAGATTCATTTCACGAGATAGCAGCACGTGATCCGTGCCTGGACCTGGAGTTCCAACTCTTCGCCCGCGACCAATCGGCGTGAGAGATTGGCGACGCTATATGACTCAACGGTCGACGTGTCGTAAAACCAATAACCAACCAACCGACCTGGAGTTCCGCCACTTATGTTCGTGCTGTTCGTGCTATGCCACCAGTTCTGCTATGAGAAACGAAATGGGAGTCTGTTGATCAGTCACGGCCTGAACTTCCATTTGTCAGGTTTGTTCGTTTTCATGGAGCTCCGTTGGTCAGGTGAGACATGGATTTCCGTTATTGAGGTACGATGTGAGCCTTCCTTGATCTGGTACACAGGCCGCATCAAGGCCATATAGTCAGGTATGGTCACTAGACGATTTTACCGCTTCGGACTGATTGCTCGTGACGTCACAAGTTCGATGTAGCCCGATTCCTATGCTGTACAGGGAGCTGCTGCGATTTCCGAAAAACAATATATCGAATTATATTGCGCCAATTCACATAATTCTGGCACCGAAAGAAGGATCGCTTCGCTTTCTTTCACCAATCTATCTCCCACTTTTGCTCTAGCAATCCAAACTATCGTGGTATATAGCGTCAAAGTTTTCTTGTACACCGCATCCCAAACTTCGGGGGCGGCCGCGCCCGGCCGTGTGGCGCAATAGTATGAACTCTAACTCGAGATCCAGAGGTGGCGGGTTCGAATCTCTCCAAGGGCCTTACTTTTTCAACCGCACTATTTTGCATTTATTAGGTAGGAACCTTACTGCATGCCGTCACACATATTGAACAGGCTAACTGCAACCTTAATCCTTGGCAACGCGGTACATAGTTAATCGTCGCTTTACCGAGGCTTATTTGCTGACGCACCCGAGCAGAAATTGGGCATATTCCAGCCTCAGGCCATCCCAAATTAAAGGTCTGTTCCAAATAGCTCATCTGAGATGCGATGAGTCTCGGGACGTTCTGGCATGAACCCCAATTATACTTCTGGTCCCAATGAAACGACCCGGTAAGTTTCCAGGAAGTTAGAGGCAGATGAGCCCATTGCAAAATGACGTAAGAACGACTACAGGCAATGTTTATGCCAGTACCAAATCCAGGGGGGCACTTCTCCCTTCCCGACCGACAGCTTTGCGCCCGTTTTCTTTTTGGCGATTTGCGCACGTTCCGGGAGGTCGGAGTGCACTCCTCTCACATCGACTGACCTGGCCTGGTGCGGGGTTGACGAATCCTCCACGTTCCCACATGCTAAGCGAACGAGGCACGTGGTTAGGGCGCCTCGTTACTTGCTGCGATCGTGTCTAAATTGTAATACCGCCTGATGATGCACTAGTCTGATGCAGTGCAGCCGCTACGGTTTGAGTCGTTATAGCAAGCGTGCGAATTCGCAAAATTAGTCGGAGAAGAGAGGGTTGACGGGCGGGGCGGACCAGTAACAGGCGACTAAAATTGCCTTATAGCTGCACCCGGAAATATTTATCCGCTCTCCCCGGATTTAACCCACCTCATTTCCAAAGTTGTGGCGGGCTGATGGCCACCTGGGGGAGGGGGTTGCAAACCCAAATTGCGTATGACACCCGGGGTTGGTGTTTTGAACCTCATCGCCCAGACCTGCCACCGTCAGTGGGCTTGGGCATTACAACGACATTGTCATCGCTCAGATGTGCGCATTATGGCGGTCGACCCGGGCCGCGCCCACTTACCTCCGTGAAGAACAACCAAATGTCGGCGATGGCCTGATTGAGGTGTTCTTCAGTCAAACTTGTACGTATTGATATAGAAATACCTTGTTTGGTATAGCTGGTTTTGAAATTCGGTGTGATGATAGAGTAGCGATACTTTGTATTGGGGATGCAAAATAAATAAATACAAATATTAAAAAACTGGAACCGGTCCCGTACCGTCGACAGCCAAGATGTATCTATTGGCGTCGGCTTGAGACCGACGATGTTTGGCTGCTGGCTGGTACCAGCGCTGGTACTGGCATTTATTGTATTCAACGTAGGAAAATATTTCCTGGTACCGACGAAGTACCGGCATTGCCAGTTCAAACACCAGACCAGTACCGCCGGTACTGATTCAGTATCCCTCACCGTTATATGTTCAAGATCGCTTCTTCAAACCAGGCTGCCTTCTAAAGCTCTTCAGACTCCGCTTTGAGCCAACATCTGATGGCAGAACTCAACAGAACATTTTAGACTAGCCAGTTGTAGTGCAATGAGAAATGTGGCCCGGAATAAATCAAGTGTATGTAAAACTTGCCTTGTTACAACCTTAAAGCACAATAATATCCATACCCACTAAGTACCTAGGTAGGTACCTAGTTCACACCTTTCAGTACCACACATCAATACCTAGCCAAAGATGGCAATGGGGGAAACTGTTGAGGCCACCATAATATCTTCCTAGGGTGTCACAATTTATGCATATAGGTTTTGTATTAAATATACAATGAACCACCTGTCAATACAGTTGTCATTATGGAATGGTCATGCTTACTCACCTAGACAATTGCAATGTAGATGAAGGAAGGTTCACCGATGGTACAGCTACATCCCGGAGAGCAGCCCTCACATTGGGCATAAGAGCCCTCTTCACCAGATATGAAGTGTCAAGGTCCTCCTCTGTGAAATGCTTGGAGCATATTCTGAAATTTGTTAACACAATGTTGTCCGCCCTTGCACATCGATGCGCCCATTTCGCCCTCCTAGACGGATCCTTGGGAACGTGAAAAAGGAAACGCCGCTCTTCTCACTCGAGCGACAGGTTGCCACAGCGCACCACACCATCATACGACCGCGTAGGGTGGCGGGAGTTATATAGCAGTTAAAATAATATTACACGGATTACGTCCCGGACCACGGCGCTCCACGCGTGCGACAACGCTCGGAGGCTTATAAATGATATAAATGGTGGGGTGGCGAAATTCGGCGCAGCCTGGCAGTCGCACTTGTGACGTCACAGCTCAGGAATGTGGGCCTATGGCGGCTGCAGAAGTGACAACCCCTGGGCCGCATGGTGTAGGCACGACATTGGCTTCTCTTCCACCCGTCTGATATCGTTCTCTGCTGAATCAGCATGACAGTCTACATTACATTCCTTGACCATGGGAACGTGCCAAGTTTCGTGGACAATTGGACACCAACATTTCTTATGCGCATCCTACCAGAGCCTCCTCTAACATGTTAAGTAGGTAGGATTCGTCTCACCTAGTGCCGTGAAATCCCACCTTATAGTGGAGCGAAAAGTCCCACCTAGTCAAATGGAGTTTCAATGGAGAAAACGACCAAACAGAACTGTATTATAGTTATGTTAGCGGAAATGATTCTTCCTTGGAACGATGCATTGTTTTCAAGAACAAAACATGCACTTTTTGTTGCTTGCATTTTTGCAATTTTTCTATCATGGTAGCAAGTTGGCAGCACTTATACTGAGGTCAAAGCGACGAGGATGGTTCAAAGTGGCATGTTTCTGTTAAAAACTTATGCTGTAAAGCCACCAATTGGGTCTATTACAGTAACGTGCATATTTGTCCTAGGTGGGGGGGGCGAACGGATTTGGAGGGTGCCCACCTACCCCCATTTTGCAAAAATTCCCATTTCGACCACTACTTTATAAAAAGGGCTGATTCTAATTTGTTTAATAAAATAATTATTTATCAACTTAGCTATCCTGTGGAGGAGGGCCAAATCTACCACCATCGTTTCTGAATCACCGGATTTAAACCCTAAATCCCCTCGCCCGGTTCGAAGGTTTTTCTTTTAGTAACCCTTGATAAGTCACCTCCCACTGCTGAAATTACATGTCTACAAATCATTTTAAAACGCAAAATTTTATCATTTCAGGCATTCTAATTCATAACGCCCGGTCGTCACCACGCCAATGTTCGTGCTTGTGTACACCCGCCTTGCGCATTCGGTGCATTCGCCACACTTCGTGCGATTCTACTGGGCCTCTTATATACGTTTAATTAATTGCTCCGACATCATAGACTTCCGCCATATTTGACGTTATGGAATGCTTCGTATGGTTGTGCGCTGGAAAAATTAGATTAATGCAATTCGATTATTAGTTCTCCTTCCCACATTTTCTGGTGGTTAAGAAGTCCGGATACCCGCTGAGCTTTGACGCACGTTGGCTAAATATGTTCCTAGATTGACTACGGAACCGAGGCTCTGGCTACGTGTTCCATTTTTGGACACGTTGCGTTTTACTCGCACATGGATGCTTTAGGGTTCCAGCCCATTTTTGTTATGGGCCCGGTACACTTCCGAGAACCCAGCTCTTGTTAAGGTTTATTGATTTTTGTGCACCAATTTTTTTTTAAGGCGCGTTTTCAAAGTCCCGATTTGTATACTTAGTGCCAGTTCTTTTTGTTCCTGTTTAAGATCACTGCTTTTTGCGGGCCCCAGCCTGTTTTTAAGGCCCTCATACGGTCTCATGGTATCGGTTTGCTGTCAGGGCCTCCGGTGTTTTTTTTTAGAGCTCTCTGTGTTTACTTAGGGCTTCAACGCATGCTTTAAGGCCCTGTCGCTTATTGCCAGACTCGGTGCTCCTTGGAGGTCCCGGTGCATTTTCGACCTACCCTTGTGCTCTCAGGGTCCCACTGTGTTTATTTGTGACTCTTGACGTACATTTGCTTGAACCCAGCACCATTTTGATGTTTCCGGTGCGATTTCTGGGGGTCCTTGCGCGACTTTTCGGGCTTAGGTGCGTGATTCCGGCGACCCACGCCAGTTTTCTGGACTTGACACGATTTTTGGGGACCATGTCTGTATGTTTTTGAAGTCTGAATCCCGGCCTGATTTGTCCGCCCTCCCCCCCCCCCGCCGGGTGCATGCTATTATGTCCTGCGGCGATGTTTCGAGCTCCGGTGCATCTTTTTCGGGGTCATCACGATTTTTTTCAGGCATCTGGTGCTATGTTTGGGGCTCCAGAACGTTTGTCCTGGCTCGGACATTTATTTTGTGGAATCCCTCCTTACTAAAAATTGCATCGAGACCCTGTAGGGTCCCGATGCATTTTTTTCGGGCCATTCTGTGCATATGTGAGACACTCGACGCTAATTTTTCGCGGAGCTCCGTAGGGATTTTATTTTTTGAAGTCCCGACTCAAACTTGTGGGACCGGGATTTTGGTCCCGAGCGCGATATTTTGGGGGCCCAGTGCGAGCTCGCGGGGCGCGTTGTACTTAGCTGATGCCCCAGCGCGATTTTCAAGAACCCCGGTGAAAAATGTCGGGCCCCGGCGCGACTCTTCTGGGGCCTGCTGTATTAATTTTGAGCCCTCAACGCGAATTCTGGGGTTCCCGACGCGATTTGTTGGAGACTCAGCGATATTTTGTGGGGCACTGCCACGAGTCTTAACACGCGCACTGGAGGGGGGGGGGGGCGAAATCCGCCCACCCCTCCGGTTTTTCGCAAATAACTGCAGATTTTACCGGTCGATATACGCGATTTTCGGTGTACCTGCTTAAAAATGAACGGCGCGTCGTTTAAAGCAAGAAAAATGGAAATCGGCCGAAAATTTTTTTTTTCAGGTTAGGGGCCGCTAAAGTACAAAAATGTTATAGCGCCAGACCACAAAAATCGGCGCTGATGCGCTTCCAGTATACTGACAAAAGGGAAGTGTTCTAGGCAACACTAGCGACTTGTTTGATGCGTATTGATATGCTGTGTATTTTCAAGGTCATGTTAGGTCACCAAGGTCAAGTCAGGTCAAGTTCATGACAGGTTAATGGAACCAAACTTGATCAACTGGAATGTTGCCATAAATGCACTACTGGTTGTCATTTGTACTGTTTGTCATTGCGTTTCCATACTTTATTCATGTACTTCACTCCCTTCTTCACGAAGCCGATTGCTCTGAGCTGCCCGACGGAGCAGTCGGGCGGGCGGCCGGTTCCGGTAACTGGAACAGGTAACTGACCTGATAAAGTGGTGCTATATAGGTGACCTGAGGTCAAATGTTGGGTCTAGCATCTGCATTGCATCATTAGTAATGTCCAAAACATCATTGATGCCCATTTTTGAGCATTTAAACACAATCACAGCGATCCATAACGATGACAAGCCAAGCCACGCATAACCGGAAAATTTTGCCAATCTGACCTCATTTGACCTTGAAGATATTGACCTAAGGTCACGAAAATTGCACACAATAGAGTTCACTACCGTGCCCATCCACCCTGCGAATTTCGTTCCTCCAACTTTACTAGGAGCCGAGATCTTAGGGGGGGGCGGAATCCGCCCCCCCCTCCAGTGCGCGTAATTCTCAGAGGCCCTCCAGGGCGCGTGTTAAGAGCCCACACATCTCAGGAGGGATGGGGCACTTGCCCTTTAGCACGCCACTGCGGCTGCTCAACGATATTTTTTTACCGATGGCATCCTTCAGAGTTGAAAGCTTCTTCGTTTTGACATCATTGTTCAAGATATATCGATATATGCATAGGGGAAGGCAACCCAAGGCGTATAAGGCCTTACGATAATGCAAATTTTGTGCTTCGCAAAATACAACTGTCCACCCCAGCGAAAACGCAAGATGGTCAAGGATCATGTTATTCAAGAATGTTTTGGAAGCAGACATTCCTAACGCTTGCTGATTTACTACTCAGAGAATTTGTGATGACACATCATAGCCTGTGAAGCCCGTTTATTGGCTAGATGGGCTTCTAGTATTTTTGGTGATTCTATTGTATGGATATTTTTACTATATAAAAGATTAAGTATAATTTTTCTGCGACCATACACCGGCAATTTAATTTCCGAGTCTTGGGGGACACGAAAGAAATTGAAGGGGACAATCGTCACTTTTCACAAACTGGTGGAACATGTCCCCCAGCCACGGAGATTGCACCCATGATGCCAAGTAACGCCGGATCAATATGGGGTTCAGTATATTGGAGTTGGAGCTGTTGGAGTTGGAATGACTCCGGAATGACTCCGCCATTTTTGCTCAGAGGAGTTGGAGTTGGAGTCACTCCAGGATCGTCGAGCAGGAATTGGAGTGACTCCTATTTTAGCAAAGGAATTGGAATTAAGGAGTTAAATTTCATGCCAATTCCAGGTACATTTTTCCCAATTTACTGCGCATAATAATTGGTTATCGGTAGTGTTTAAATGTGTGGCAGAGGCATCAATTTGGTAACATTTATGGAACCAGGCTTGACCCGACCCTGACACGTCTGAAATTGAAGACAAGATTTGGACCCGGCGTGCGTACGTGCGCCGGTACAGGAGCACGGTATCACTGGACAGTGATATGTTGCATGGTAAACATTGAGTCTAAAATGAGTTTTGTCCCCTGGCCAAACGAGATTCCGCCGCGGCTGCTTAGTTGGCGTATACACTTCGTGTCAAATTCAACTTGACAGCAGCTCGCGATCCCACTGCAAACGGCCCCACCATCCCTAATGTGGTACCCCTGGCTTGGGAATCATTATTATTATTATTGGGACTTTAGGGCGCGAAAACCCGTTTTGGCTATTATGCTGGCGTGGGAATCACTGGTTCGCACCAAATACACTTCCGGTCACCATCGAAGTTCGGATTTTCCGGCTCTGCGCGAGCGCACGAGGGCGCCAGATGCCGCTGTTGTCATGGCAACCAGTAGTGGCGTGCGGGTGGCGTGCGCGTGCATGACAGCGGCGAGGGCGAGACAGTGCAGGATTTGTGTGCGGTGTGTGAAGATGTCTGGCTACGGGAAGAAGACCGGCCCTTTGGACGCCTTTTTTAAGACAGCCTCAGACTCAGAAGATGTCCATGTGGACGATCCTGATCCCTGCCTTCCTTCGGCCGTAACCCAGGGTGTAAATGAAGCGGGTGGCGGCCCAAGTTCTGCCCTGACGCCATCAGTATCAGTATTGGATGCTTTCTTCACCGGACGGCATGTGGAGGGCGAAATCGTCACCTATACCTGCAAATTGTGCCATGCCGCTATCCGAGGGAAGATATCAGTGAGTTCCAATTTTAAGAGTCATCTGCGCCGAAAACATACATCTCAGCTGGCGGCCCGTGAAAAGTTGTATGATAAAAGGGCGCCGCAGCCGGAGCGCACAAAATGTTCCAAGGAAGCGCAGTTAGACAAAGCCATCGTCACACTTATCTGCTGTGACCAGCTGCCAATAACTCAGGTCACATCATCCGCTTTCAAGAACCTGCTCCAGGCAAGGCATGGGCAGACATATACCAGAATAAAAAGCCGGGATCGGATCCATCGATCCCTTTATTGTCGATTTTGGGATCCTGGATAATTTGTGTTTCTCGAAGGATCTTCTGAGATCTGGGATCTTTTTAACTCGTCGAGGGATCTTGGATCTTTTAAAAGTATGTCTATATATTTTGCGACCTTGATCTTTTTTGTACGATCCTCATCCTGGTACATGTCTGATCATGGGTCATGGGTTGGATGCAGGGCGTCCTATAAGGATTTTTAAATTTTCACGGGTGGGTTTCACCCCGGTGTATCTAATATATGTAAGTTTTGTGAAGGGCCAGGATGTCATTTGTCTAGCAGGTGACCATGCTCTTAACCAGCTTCAGCTTCCGGGGGGGGTTGCACTCTTAACTTTTCGCGTCCTACTATGATATATCACCAGCATATTTTTATCTCACTTGAAAACCCCTTTCACTGGGGAATTTCCAGTTACACTGGGGAATTTCGTGACACTTGGGAGGATTTTCCCCCACTTAACATCTTAGCGGAGGCCCTGGTTTGATGTGTTTCATGGAACGTTTGCATTCTTGAAGCTTCGTATGGGCCCTAGTGGAGTTTTTTTTTCTCACGAATATGGATGAGCGTTGATGTGCCCTAAAATACGCAATTGCTACTTAGGACTCAGTTTTCTAGCCATGCTTGTTAACTGCAAAAAAAAACGCGAATTACGCATTTAAAAACAGTATTGGTAAAGTATTTATTTAACACGCGCACGTCCGGGGGGGGCGGGTAGATATCTGCCCCCCCCCCCCCTGCGGGTTTTCCTAATTTTCCGCCATACTAACTTGATTAGCAACGCCAAACCTCGTATGGCTGCTCATCAGTCTTTTCCGCATATCCTCAGAAATTTTTGCCCCTGGGTCATCACAGGTCAGGTTACCAGGTCAGGCGAAGTGACCCAACGTCCCTCGGAGTTCCAGGTGTTGCCACTGTCACAGTGTTGGTCCGATCAAGATGAAACTTATAGGGTGTCATAAGGTCATCAGGGACTACAATCGTAATACCATATAATTGTATTATCAGTGACCTAAGGTCAGGTCAGAGTTGTGGCCACCCCATTATAAACCTATGGAGGAAAACAAAACTTGTATAATTTCGCAGAAAGTGGTCCAATTTGATTTATATTGCCCATGTCACTGAGTTTTGGGTCACTTTCAACCATCCAACTCAATGTTTAGACCGGCGACCTTGACTAGGTCACCAAAGACCAATTAGGGTCACGTAAGCATTTCCCTCAATAACTTTTGACATAATTGAGGTAGAAACACGATTCTACTTCCATTATGATTGTCTGATCGGGACGTGTCGAATGATATGCAACATGACCTGGTTAGGTCAATATTTGACCTTGACCAGAGGTCGAGGTCAAATGTTGATCTAACTGGGTCATGTGATATATCATTCAAAGCGTCTCAACGAGACAATCACAATGGTGCAGGTTTCATTGCTCTATCTTTATTTACTCAAATGTTATTCGCCAAAAAAAACCCATCCCGTAGTAGCCCATTTGACCTTCTTTGACCTCTGGTGCCCTTAATATTGGTCAGAGCGGAAGAAATGACCGAAATACTTTCGATAGAGCGTGTCACAAGCTATCCAACACCGTTTTCTATTTGTCGCTACCTAACATAGTTCTGGAGATCTTAGGGGGGGGCAGACATCTGCCCCCCCCCCGGACCGGCGAAGTTGGCGCGGACCGCCGGACGTGCGCGTGTTAAAAGAAAATTTCTGTATAAACACTAGGCACGTTTTGGTACGAACTGTTTGTAGAGGTGTGTTTTAGATATATATGAAAGTAGGCTAAATATTGCCTAAGATCTGGTAGACTCCATATCCCACCACACTTGCACTGTTCTGACACTTAGCACAATAACAGTTAGAGAAACTATCAACCGCGGCGGATTCCAATTTCGAGCGGGGCCCAAAGCAGATCTGAGAGTGTGGTGAAAGGGGGGGGGGGGTGTCGGCAGGTTGCGAAATGCGAGCGATAAAATTTGACACTGTTCAATCGCAGATGTGTGCCCGCCGAAATTGCATGTTGTTCTGACCGCAGTACGTATGCTGCCAAATTGTTACAACTTATCCTTCCTGAGAAAACTTCACAGTTTCCGATGCAAAAATTAAGGCTGACAACATGCTGGGGTTGGGGAAACTGGGAGGGGAAAAATAGGAGATCCCGGTGGGCAAAATGCATCGGTTCGCCCCCGGGACTTTTCGACCGGGGGACAGTTGCGACCCTTGCCCCCCGGAATACGCCGCGGCTGGAAACTATAATATGGCGGTTAGGGCCAAAAGCTGGGGCATAGCTAGTTTGGGCTTCCAAAAATGTTATAAAAAATAAGTGTAAAAAGTTTTTAACATTTTCAACATTTCTGAACTTTGGGCATTAAATTTCCTTTCAGGTAAAATTTTGACGCCGAAAATGGATCAAACCAGCACTTTTTTAAATTCCACTATACAAAGGCATTGTTTGACGGCCTACAATTGCTTTGTTACAGGTCGCTGCCCCAGCATACAAAGTACCGTCATATGAGAAGATGACAGACACACTCATACCAAGACGAGTTGACAAGATCAAAAGGGAAATCAGTGCAGTGCTTAGGTCTGTTGATTCCGTGGGTCTGACCATGGATATATGGACAAGCCGCACATTGACAGCGTACATGGGGTTGACGGCCAGTGTAGTGACGCGGGACTTCGTGGCCAAAACGTTATATTTGGCATGCAGAGTGATCCACGGTTCGCACACGAGCGACAAAATTTGGACCGAGTACTCTGAGCTAATCGCTGAGTGGGAACTGGAGGGAAAGGTGAACCGGGTAGTAACAGACAACGCATCGAACATGCTGAAGGCATTTGCGCAGACCGTGCCAGGCTTTGACTCCAACATTGGGGGATGACTGGGACGAGCTAGAGCCGACCGACCACGAGGATCACGATGTGTCCGGTCTGTACTGTGATGGCGACCTCCAGATGACTCTGAAGGACGTCACACTGCAGTCGGGTTGTGCATGTCACACGCTACAACTGTGTGTGAAGGACGGCCTGAAGCGGGAAGTGGACTCGGTGGTGGATAACGTCATCAGGAAGGCGTCCAAAATCGTCTCATCCACCAGGCACAGCGTCTCGGACGCTGAACTCCTGCTGGCAGAATCAGGAACACGGTTTAATGTCGCAAATGCGACCCGCTAAAATGCTCAGTGGAAAATGCTTAAGAAATTCGACTCTGTCGTCACCAAACATCCGTCGATCCAAAACAGATTGCAGGCATGCACGAAGGGCAACATCAAGATGACGAAGCATGAGCTGGACATGATAGGTGAGATCATTTCAATTCTGGAGCCATTCCAGGAGGCCACCGCACTGTTCGAAGCCGACGTCTGTACCAACAGTAAAGTCATACCAGCCATCAAAAGCATGCATGATGTCCTCAGTGAATTGGAAGACAGTGTAGTGTCAACGAAGAAGACAGTGAAGGCGCTCAGCCAGAGCGTACACAAGAGGTTTGACGGCCTGATGGACGATCCTTTGCTGGTATCCGCGGCCTTCTTGGACCCAAACTTTGGGTGCACTTGGCTGGACAGTGATGAGGAGACTCAAATCAGGAGCGTGTGCAAGCGGACTGTGAAGAAGGTGCTGAAGGTGGTGGAGACTGCCTCGCCCTCGACATGCGAAGACGAAGAAGTGGCGAACACAGATCAGAACGAGAGGGGCCCTGGCCTGTTCTCATACTTGAAACGAAAGCGTATGAGCACACCGATGACCACGTGCCGCAATGACCAGGTGGACGACGAGATGGACCGATATGTAAGAGAGGCGGAGCGGCTGGACGGCACGTGTGACCCTTTGTCGTTCTGGAAAGATAGGCGTGATGTCTACTCCAAACTGTCAGAGGCTGCCAGGGCAATCTTCGCCCTACCGGCCTCGAGTGCGCCGGCCGAGCGTCTGTTCTCAACAGCTGGCGACATCTGCCGTGCCAGGAGAAATCGGTAAAGCCCGCTATGCTGGAACGACTGGTGTTTGTGAAGCGCAATACCCGGTAAAACGTCATGTGTCCGTCTGCGTAACCGAATACACGTCAGGTGGTTCCTAGAATGGTTTGTATATTTTGGGTCACTTTATAGTTATTATATCGTTGTGCATTGTGATCAGAGATGCAGCCAGGATTTTCTGAAGGAGGGGGCCAGCTATTAGTGCCGAAGGAGGAGGCCAACTTTGGATGATGGGCAGTTTCAATGGCAAAATGGTAAACTATCGGCCGTAAGGGAGGGGCCAATGTCCCCTTGGCCATCCCCGTGGCTGCGCCCCTGGTTGTGATTAAAACCATGATTTTTTTCACGCCGGACACAAAAACAACAGCTGCGCCAAAATCACTGGACTGGTGGCGGCTTGAGACAGCGAGTCGGGGCCCTGTCCGGCGGCAACTTCATTTGAGGGGCCAGACCTGGCCCTAGACCGTTCGCCCCCACCAATTAATCGTGAACCCGGGGACGGCACCAAATCCTTACGAGCGAGGGCGGCGGCCGAGCCGGTCCTCGCCAACTATGGGATTTGTTACATATGAGAGACACGACACCACGGCGAGACTCCTGGGACAGACCTGGTAACCGGACACATCGCCTTGCACCTGGTAGTTGTTTCTTCGGATTTCTGACCAGGATATGGCGAGCAAATCATCCGGCGTTATACATATATTAAACATGCTGGGCTGTGTATAAAATTAAAAAGGACGGAATGAAAAATGAATTAACGAGTTTGATTTTACTCTTTTTTTCACCCGGAATTAGGGCTGTCTTATCAAAGAGGAATTAGGAGTCGGATTTTAACTCCTTTTTGGCATGACCCGGAATTTGGAGTCATTCCACTTTGTGAGGAAGAGGAGTCGGAATTGGAGTCACTCATTTGGACAAAAATAGTCTGAATGGAGTCATTCCTTTAATTTACTTCAACTCCAATACACTGGCTGTCACTATTGGCATATCCCTGAGATGGCAATGCCAATTCTTCCCTCCCCACCCCATTATCTAGTTTCCCTAAAGGACATGTTCATATACTTTGCCTAACACTTGCACCCCCTTCTCAGAGAAGTGCAGGCCATCCCTCTGATAGAGGTCAGATGAGCCATAAAACCTGCACCACTTGTCAACAAAAGTCAAACCTGACTCATTGCAAAGCCTACCTACCCTGGCATTGGCTGCCAGTGCCCTAGAGCTCCACTCAGGGGAGACTCCAGCCCTAGGCAGAATAGCTGTCACAATAACTCTGCTATTGCTTTGCTTCAGGGTGGCCAGAAGGGCCCTGTAGTCCTGCATCAGCTCCTCACTCCTGGCAGGACCTATGTTGTTCACTCCTACCTGCACTATAACTGTACTACACTGGTTTTCACTGGTGGCCTGTGCAACCACTGGGACCAGGTCTCTAACCTTGGCACCAGGCCTGGTGATGCACCTCCTACCTCTCCGACCTTGACAGAATACCCTATCTAAATGCCGCACACGAGAGTCTCCTACGACTAACACTTTCTCCTTGCTGCTATCACTATCCTGGGGGCAGTCCTCCAATGCCTGGAACCTATTGGATGTTACTACTCCTGCCTGTTGAGCTGCTTCACTAGTGGTTCACTGGTGGCCTTCTCGGAGAAGTGCAGGCCATCCCTCTGATAGAGGTCAGATGAGCCATAAAACCTGCACCACTTGTCCACAAAGGCCAAACCTAACTCATTGCAGAGCCTACCTACCCTGGCTGCCAGTGCCCTAGAGCTCCACTTAGGGGAGACTCCAGTCCTAGGCATAATAGCTGTCACAATAACTGCTATTGCTTTGCTTCAGGGTGGCCAGAAGGGCCCTGTAGTCCCTGCAGCAGCTCCTCACTCCTAGCAGGACCTATGTTGTTCACTCCTACCTGCACTATAACTGTACTAAACTGGTTTTCACTGGTGGCCTGTGCCACCACTGGGACCAGGTCTCTAACCTTGGCACCAGGCCTGGTGATGCACCTCCTACCTCTCCGACCTTTACAGAATACCCTATCTAAATGCTGCACACGAGAATCTCCTACAACTAGCACTTTCTCCTTGCTGCTATCACTATCCTGGGGGCAGTCCTCCAATGCCTGGAACCTATTGGATGTTACTACTCCTGCTGTCTACTAATGTCACCCTATGTTGGTGATGGACAGCTGGGATTGGGACCAGCATCAGCATCCTTAGGTTCAAGCAGAACATCATCATCAGGCTAGTGAGCATAACTGTCTCCAGTGTGCTCTGCTGCTGGCTCAGGATTTCCAGAAGCACTGAAACATAAAAATAATATAAAAAAAATACTAAGGAACTAAACAGGGTCACACATAATGCACAGATAAGAAAATCAGATTGAACTGTTTTGGTTATTCATAATATTGTTGTAATGCAATTACTTTTAAGTTCGTTAATAACAGGCAGTCAAAACAAATCAAACATGCCACAAAGGATTTCCACAAATGGCTGAGCAAACATTGGAAACAAAATGCATTCTAAAATTTGGAGAAATAGTTAATATACACTTCAAACAGGTAAGACTGATGTAGCCACTTCTGTTGCAGATACACTTTTACTGTGACATATAAAACTGTAACAGGAATGTTCCAGTTCTAAAGAAATGTACATTTATATTTTTATTTGCATGCCAAATGGCACAAGATGATTCCACACCAATGCAGGCAGTCAAGTGCAACTCTATCTATGCCCTCATATTATATTGAACCTTTGTCCATGCACTACATGGATGTTACGTGAAAATTTGAAAATGTAATCAGAAATTACACCAAACTGGAAATTCACAAATTTTATCAGAGTGGTCAGATCATGTTCAGCATATTGATAAACATTCCGTAATATTTTTTTTCTCCAAGAAATCAAATTACACCAAACTGGACATTCACAAATTTTCCTATTCAGGTTTTTTTTTTGCATTTCATGCATGTATTTAATCTCCCCAGTGCAGGTTTTTGTCCTCCCTGTGCATTTGGATGCCTATTTTTCACTGCTGGTGGGCCTCATAGAGCTGTTTGCCATACTTTGCAGTATGGGTATACAGGGTATGTATGGTGCATACCCACAGCCCTTTTGTCATTTGTTAAAGTATAGGATTAAATTTAAAAAAAGTTTTGCCTTAAAGTAACATTAAAAGGACAGGTGACATATAGGTGTGCAACTACTTGATGCATAACAAACAGGCAGGTGCCTATCTACCCCCCCATTCATGGTAAATAACCCAAAAGCAGCGGTATTATTGGAGATACCAAAGCAGCATACCTCACAGCTAGCTTCCATGCATGCATTGGCCATCCTCGGATTTTTGGGAAACCGGAAAAGCTACAACATGCTGTGCCAGACTGATGGCTGTATTCTGGCACAAAACAAAATTCCATTTCAAGGAAGCGAAAATCACCATGCACAACATGCCGACCCAGCTACGCAGCGTATCGATAATAATAACCATTCCAGAACACAACCTATTCAAATGCACCCGAATCACCCATACACAAAGCGTTCGACAAAAGCTATTCTTGCTATTTTCACAATAACGCTGCACTCTGATTGGTCAATTTGGCGCTCGTAGATGTACAAAAATGACATTGATCATAATCGCCTAGAAGCGTCACATATGTAGCTAAACGACACCCCAGTAGCTGATTGCTATTGTCCAGAGCCCTGTTCGGCAAGCATGTATGCGGTGTAGTCGGAGTAATCGAAACTATGACGTCACACCGAACACAATTTTGCGGTTGCAGTCGACAAATGTGAGAGATGAGACGTTTGTGGTGCAATTGCGGGCGCGGTGCTTAATCCGCAGATAAAGTCGTGTTGGGTCGGCCCCGCTTGGTTCTTTTTTGTGTAGAATTTGTAACTTTATGGTTGTGAGGCATAACTCCAGCTTAATCAGTATCTAGAACCTGTGACGATGACTGATGCTGATGAAAGTCAGCTACTTCCTGCCTTTGTTCAGATTTTGGATGATGCGTTTGGAAACATTTACGATGAGTGAAGATGGGTGGATGATGGATGGTTACGCAGTTAATATATACGTGCAGTTTTCGACATGGGCGTCCGAGGAAGTAAAATAAGGGGAGGAACCTAGGAACGGCGACACCTGGCGTTTTGAATTCAGGCATCTAACATTTAGTCATGGAAATTAGGTAAACTTGAACTTTCAGGTAATGTAGAATTCATGAATTTCTTTGTTACAATGCAATGTTTATGAATGTGGTTAACATGTGACCACTCATTTATGACTTTATGACTTTATGACAACAGGTCTTCAGTCAAAGGGTTGTTGATCAATTGAATAGGCTGCCTGCTGATGTTGCAAGCCATCCCTCATTGAATGTGTTTAAAAATAGGGTGGACAATTTTTTTTTGGTGTTCTAATTAGTGGTGGATGAGGTGCGTTTTTTGGTAAGTAGGTGTGCATGGTACAGGCCCCTTTAAGCAGGCATGGGTGGAGTTTGAAAATTATTGGTAGGGCACCTGATCCACATTTGTACTATACAGGATCAAGTTAATAGGGCTTGATAGGCAAGGAAACGTTGGATGGCTGTGTGGGACATTGGTGGATAGGTAAGCATAGATGGCTGTGTAGGATGTTGGTGGATGGTTTCTTTGGAATTTGTGATGTGATGTTGGCTAGGGTGATGAGTGTCTTTTTGTCCAGGCTTATGGTATCTTCCCATTACAGACTTAACCTGGACAGGCCCTTGTGGCTCTTATTAAGTCTGAACATTTTATGACTATGACTTAAGGGGCTTGCAGTTTGGCTATGTAGCAAAACATGATGAAAAGAGAAAAAATGTAACAACCTAGCCTAGAAGTTGGAACCTGTTAGAGGTTGTAAAATGCTAGAAGAAAATTCCTGTTACAAATGGAAAATCTTCCCACCACTTTTGTCTGACAATTATAATTAAAAAGCCTAACCAAACCTAGCCTAATTAAATTTGGAAGAAACTGAATGATTTGTATTGTGAAAAATTTCACAAATTGTGAAAATCTTCCAAGCTTAAAAGAAAAGCCTAGCCTAACCTAGCAAAGCCTAACCACATTGTTTGCTTCATGGTGGTAAGATGTGTAAAACTTGTCTTGTGGATACCTTAAGGTGCAATAGGCAATGACTGGACTGGATACCTTAAGGCAATGACTGGAAAGGATCTACTCAGAATCTGGGGCTGTCACTTTGAATGCACTGGGTCCCAATAATTAATTGCCCCCTTCCCAATGAGACCAAGTATTTAGTTTTGCCATTTAGCTTTGAACTATGGAGATGGCATTCCAGAATGCTTGAGTGCACCCTCTGCTCAGCAAGTTTTTTCCAGCTGAATTCAGACCATCACTATTGAAATCAGTGACAATATTTTCCCTGTGAAGTGTCACCCTATAACACCCTTACACTTCACCACAATAGATGTGTTGTGATGATTGCCTGCATTGTCTGGCTGCTGGGATGCCTCATCATTGTCACAAAAGGAGTCCACAGGTTCTGATGCATCTGCTGATTGATGTATTTAGTATTTAGTTCCTGAAGAAACAGTAGATGCCGATGCTAGGCAAGCTTCAAGTCCATTCCATGACTTTTTTATTATTTTTCTCCCCAGGATTGTGGCTCCAGATGTACCTTTTCCTCCAGGAGTTGGTGCACCTTCTTTTGTACTACCTGGTGCACATGATGCACCTCCAGCTGTATGCTAGATGAGAGCCTTGCTCTTCTGGCTTCACAAAGGACAATAGCATTTTACAGGTGCCATATTTCCAGAAATGAAATCCTGAGCTGATGGTACCATTTCCCAGTGACCAATTTTTATGCCAGATCTACATCTTCAGTGTCAAAAGCTGACATAAATGCATAGAAGCCCATACACCAATTTGCAATCAAAAATATTTTTTATGATGCTTTCTGATGATTTGAATGAATTTAATTTTCATTTTATTGGTAAATGACACATTTTCAAGACATAAGCAGTTGAAATTAAAGTACTTATATCTCAATAAGTAGTCAGTTCACCAACAAAATGTCAAATTCACTCAAGTACCATAAAAAAACACCACAAAAGCATGTTTAACCATGAAGATACATGCTATTCCCTCTTCTCCACCAAAAGATGGGAAAGGTGTGGGGTTGAACATAGATCTTTGGTGGGAATATATACAATGAAGAAAAATGCACACTTGCGTTCAATGTTCAACTTGCCTTCCTATGTTCAATCACCAAAAACTTCATAATGTTGGTTTGCCTGTAGGCTATAACCTACTGATGTTGGGTACTCTAAATTGCACTGATGTTAGGTCACCTAAAGCCCATTGATGTTGCATCGCCTAAAACCTACTGATGCTGGATTGTGTATCCATCCTTGTATTGGTACCAAGAGACACTCAGTATCAAATGTCAAAAACGCTAAAAAAAAAGGGGTGGGACAGGAGGCTACTAAAACATTAAAAACACATGCATACAATACTCAAACATTCCCACGTACAGCTCTTTTCAGCGCCTCCTTCAGCTTAAACTTAAAAGCCAGTCGCATATTCTCGGCCCTAACTTCCTCGGGGAGACTGTTCCAAAGAACTGCAGCACGGTACATGAAAGAGCGTTGCGCAAAAGAAGTTTTCAGGCGTGGGCGCTCTACTGAAAACGGTGTTGATCGCGTAGATCGAGAGCTGACATCACTTCTCAATGTCACAAGATCACGCAGGGTTTCAGGTGCTCCCGAGTGATGCACTGCAAGATGAACCAGTGAGCAATCCCTAATGTCGACAAAGCGTTGTAAGCTAGGCCAGCCTAACCGCTCAATAACATGCGATATATGACCATAGCGAGAGGTCCTAGTTATGATCCTAGCCGCCCTCATTATGACTTTTTGGATTCGCACGCGCTCGGTGTCACATGCAGCAGACCAGATTGAGCAACAGTACATTACATGGGGGAAAACCAGTGCAAGCACTAACTTCGACAGCGTTTCTTCAGTAAGAGAATGTACATGCTTGGCTAGAGGAAAGATAATGCGGTTACATTTCTTAGCAATATCGCCAATTTGTTCACTCCATGTTAACGATTCGTCCATGGTCACACCCAGGTTTTTGATAGATGAGACACGTGAAATATCCGATCCAAGAACAGAGAGGCTGATGCTAGGCAGCCGCGCGATCATCTGGCGAGAACCAAAAATCATAAATTGCGTTTTAGATGGGTTGAGCTTGAGAAGATTTACACGGTACCACGAGCACATAGTTTCCAAGCACGATTCGAGACGGCGTTTGGCATACATTATGTCCTCCAATTTCGATGACAACATCGCCTGTGTGTCGTCAGCGTAAGCAACGACTTTAAAGACATCACCTATGTGTGAGAGAAGATCATTTGTGTACAACAAAAACAAAATTGGACCACACAAACTTCCTTGTGGAACACCACAGGATACGTTGCATACAAGTCTTCCGGGCCGAACTACCTGGCTGCGATTTGAAAGGTAAGATCTAAACCAAGAGCTGTCGATGCCGTACCACTCTAATTTGGTCAAGAGTCTGCTATGAGACACGCAATCGAAGGCACTAGACAAATCTACTGATGCGAGCAGACAAACGCGGCGCCTTTCGATGCAATTTGTGACATAAGCTACTACATCAGCAAGGGCAGTTTCAGTAGAGAGAAGTGGTCGATAGGCATGTTGCGAGTTGTTAAGAAGACAATTTCGGTGGAGATACGCAGTGAGCTGGTTGACTACTATCTTCTCGCACAGTTTTGACACGTTACTCAAGATCGAGATGGGCCTATAACACTTGGGATCGTCAGGGCAGCCTTTCTTGAAGATTGGTACGATTTCAGCCAACTTCCACAGTTCCGGAAAAGTACATGACGATAAACTAAAGTTGATTATGTGCAAAATATGTACACACACCGAAGGAAACGACATATTGAGCAATTTCAGGGGCACATTGTCGTTACCACGAGCACTGGTAGGATTTAAATCACGCAGGGCATGAGAGAGTTCGGGAAGAGTGGCGGGCTTCAGCTTGAACGCTGAGCTAACAACGCGCGGAGGGCGAGGTTGATGCGCTGTATTTGGGCCTAAATCCCCTAAAGAATGCAAAGCAGCAGCCACGCGCTTGCCAGTTGAAGAAAAATGCCGGTTTTGGTCGTCAGCGAACAACTCCTTCTCCTGGTTCTCCTGGTGTAATATCACTGTCACAAAAGGATTCTGCATCATCCATTGTGCCAATGCAATGGTGTGACATGAAATAGGGAATATCTTGCCTACATGTGATTTACTAAAGAAATGGTAGATGAATAAGCTGCCAGGTAATCCTCAGCACATCCAGTCCATATGGTTTTCCCAATTTGTGCTCATGGGCTTCTACAGGGCTTCTTTAATTTTGATAAGTGCAAAATCATGCATGTAGGTAGGCAGCATATGAAGGCTCCATACTTGATGGGTGACCAAGTACTATCTGTGACTCAGCAGGAGAAGGACTTAGGTGTTATTTTGAACACAAAATTGGGGGCATCAGAACAGACCAAAGAAGCCAGGAAGAAGGTACTAAGAATACTTGGGGCAATAAATAGGAATGTATCATACAAAAGTGAGGAAGTCATCAGGAAGCTTTACTGTGCATATGTCAGGCCACATTTGGAATACTGTGTCCAAGCTTGGTCCCCTAGTTATGAAAAAGATTGTTGGCTTTTGGAGAGAGTACAAAAGAGGGCAACAAAAATGGTTAATGTTATAGGGAACCTGGCATATGAGGAAAGATTGAAAAAATTGAATGTTTTCACTGAGATATAGAAGGCTGAGAGGAGATCTCAAGGTCTTTAAAATGTGTTTGTCAGGAACAGGGATATCTCAGGGAAATGTTTGAATTTAACAAATGATGCAATTAGAGGACATCAATTGATTGGTTGATTGATTATTTGGGCTTAAGGGCATGCAGACTACTCAGTCATTTGGCGCCCATGAGAGGTCATCAATTCAAAATTAAAGTGAATCACAGCAAGACAAGGTTAAGACAGCATTTCTTCACCAACAGGGTAGTAGAACACTGGAACCAGCTGCCAGAAACCATTGTCAGTAGCAACACACTGAACATCTTTAAAAACAGCAGAGACAATCATTATCAGAATAGAGAACTAGTTTTTCTGTATTCCAGGGACGGTTGATCAACGGAATTGGTGGGCAATTGGTCCAGTGTCCAGAGTGCAACCAAGAAGGGTCCTTGTGGCTCATAGTTGCACTGATCTTTTATGTTTTTATGTCTTTACAGAAATACCAAAGGCCAATGTAAATGGCAAGTAGCCTCGAGTTAAAGCCATTTGATTTCTGCACAGCTCTTTGGAAGAACAAGGCTGTAATGACCAAAAAGGACGAAACAATCAGGTTGGTTGATTATTTGGGCTTAAGGGTGCATACTTTAACCGGCGACCACTTAATGCGTGAAATCCTCCTGGAAGTATGTATCTACCTATACCCCGGCCGTAACCAGTCCTACTCCAGCCTTGTCTCAACTGCGTCAGCCACGCGCAAGTTAACTTGCAGTCGGAGATTACGCGATTTTCCGTCTACACCGCGTGCACCGACTACAAATGTGTGACGTCATATCAAAAGTGCCTGAGGCGAAACTCTGACGCGTTTGATTGGCTCCTTGTTTTCCGCCTACTCCGACTGCACCGTATACATGCTTGGGGATGTATCGTAACCCCTAATGTATCATAACCTCAAATGTACCCTAACCTCAAATGTACCATAACCTCAAATGTATCACAACCCCTAGTTTTCATAACCCTAATGTATCGTAACCTCAAATGTATCATTACCTCAAATGTACCATAACCTCAAATGTATCATAACCTCAAATGTATCATAACCTCAAATGTATCATAACCTCAAATGGATCATAACCTCAAATGTATCATAACCTCAAATGTATCATAACCTCAAATGTATCATAAACTCAAATGTGTCATAACCTCTAATGTATCATAACCTCAAATGTAACATAAACTCAAATGTATCATAACCTCAAATGGATCATAACTCCTAACGTACAAACCTCTAATATCAGCTGACGACGCCGGGCCATGGCAGGCGATTTTCGTCCGTACGGAGGTCCTACGTTCTTCTGGACTCTGCCTAGCGGCGCCGCCAGTGAAAAGAACCTGATGTTGATATATTCTCCGCTAGATGTCCGCTTCATTAGCTTTACAGCGCCTGGATGCTGCCAACTTTGGAAATTTGCAGATCTTGGTGAAATCTGGTGGTTTTTGCTAGGGTCCTTTTAGAGGAAAAAGGGAGCGCAGTGAGGCACGTCAAAACTTTTATCGGCAGGTGGCAGGGCAACCGGTTCAGTCCAACTGAAGATCCCTCAGCACATCCCTGAGCTCACCCCTGCACCTTATTTTTATCCATATGTGTTGATTTAGAAGTATCGTCTTCCTATGTGGGACTAATTTGCTGAGCAGCCATGGTGGAAATGATATTTAAAAGATGTATGCAGTTTGTTGGTGGTTTTATGTCATTGAAGTAGGTAACTTCATTCAAATATTGAATGTTACATTTTAATAAAAGCTTCTAATTTAGCACCATGCCACCATAGGTCCCATAGTCCCATTGAGCATCAGCAAATCCCTGGACAATAGCACTCAGCTGCTGGCGTGGCGTTTAGCTACATATGTGACGCTTCTAGGCGATTATGATCAATGTCATTTTTGTACATCTACGAGCGCCAAATTGACCAATCAGAGTGCAGCGTTATTGTGAAAATAGCAAGAAAAGCTTTTGTCGAACGCTTCGTGTATGGGTGAGTCGCGTGCATTGTAGGTTGGATAGATTGTGTTCTGGAATGGTTATTATTATTGGTAGCTGCGTAGTTGGGCTCGCATGTTGTGCATGGTGATTTTCGCCTCCCTGAAATAGGATTTTGTTTTGTGCAAGAATGCAGCCATCGGTCTGGCACAGCCTGTTGTAGCTTTTTCCGGTTTCCGAAAAATCCGAGGATCGCCAATGGATGCATGGAAGCTTGCTGTGAGGTGTGCTGCTTTGGTATCCCCAATAATACCGCTGCTTTTAGGTTATTTACCATGAATACGGAGGTAGGTAGATAGGTCCCTGCCTGTTTGTTATGCATCAAGTAGTTACACACCTATGTCATCTGTCTTTTTAATGTTACTTTAAGCTATAACTGTTTTAATTTAATCCTATACAAATGACAAGTGGCCATGGTCCAGACTGCAAAGTATGGCAATGAGCTCCGGTCTGTGGGAATCAGGGGTGGAGCCTTGGATATATTTTTAGGCCTCATGCTCAGATCATAACCACCATATGCCATTTCCACCACAAGCCTATGGGCATATGTTGGCTGTGGGTATGCACCATACATATGCTGTATACCCAGACTGCAAAGGATGGCAAATGGCTCTGTGAGGCCCACCAGCAGTGAAAAAATAAGCATTCAAATGCACAGGGAGGACAAAAACCTGCACCGGGTTGATTAAATACATGCACAAAATTCCAAAAATAACTTTAATAAGAAAGTTTGTGAATTTCCAGTTTGGTGTAATTTCTTATTTCTTTGAAGTTCTTTTTGTGCAATGTTTATAAATGTGCTGAACATGATCTGACCACTCAAAGGAAATTTGTGAAGTTATAGTCTGGTGTAATTTCTGATTTCTTGGAAATTCTTTTTCTACTGCAATGTTTATAAATGTGCTGAACATGATCTGACCACTCATTTCCTCTGGAAATGCATACTTTTCAGTTGGGAGGCAAGATAACACCCAACAATTTTGAATTGCAGAATTTGAAGAAATTTTGCAATGTTTGTGATGTCTTTACATTGATTGGTTGACAGGTATATTTATGAGCAGGAAAAAACACCAAAGCAGCCCATTATAATCATTTCTAGCTTTACCTGAGGTGCAAACATGTTTTCAGAGATTGGATTTCTGAAAAGGTGCCTTTGGTCCCACTTTGATGTTGAGTAGCACAATAATTACATTTTCAAGTTTCCACGTATTTTTTATGGAGGACACATGAAAACACCCATGTAGTACATGGACAAAGGTTCAATATAATATGAGGGCATAGGTAGAGTTGGACTTGACTACCTGAGTTAGTGTGAAATCATCTTGTGGCATTTGGCATACAAATAAAAATAAAAATGTACATTGAGCATACGTACAATGGCATTCTTGTTGCAGTTTTATATGTCACAGTAATAGTGTATCTGCAACAGAAGTGGCTGCATCAGTCTTACCTGTTTGCAGTATTTCTCCAAATTTTGTAATGCATTTTTTTCCTATGTTTGCTCAGCCATTTATGGAAAGCCTTTGTGGCATATGTTTGATTTGTTTTTACTGCATGTTATTAACAAATTTAAAAGTAATTTCATTACAACATTATTAATAACCAAAGCAGTTCAAACTGATTTTCTTATATGTGCATTATGTGTGACACTGTCTAGTTCATTAGCATTTTGACGATATTATTTTGATGTTTCAGTGCTTCTGGAAATCCTGAGCCAGCAGCAGAGCACACTGGAGACAGTTATGTTCATTAGCCTGATGATGATATTCTGTTTGAACCTAAGGATGCTGATGCTGGTCCCAATCCCAGCTGTCCATCACCAACACAGGGTGACATGAAGAAGCAGTTGGAACTACTTCAGCAGGAGCCCAGCAAGTCTCGGGGTGCATTGGTTGTGGCAAAGGGTACTGCCGCTAGGGAGATGGTGAGCATGCTCAAAGTTCTCACAAAAAGAACACCAGCCCGTCACCAGTCGAACTGCTGCACTGGTGCCGCCCCGGCCGCGTCATGCCAGGCGCCGATGCGACCGGAGACCGGGTCGTTAGCCGATTTCCAGAGCTTGGCTCTCGACCGGCCCCAGTTTTGTAATGATATGTTACTAATTACAGTGCTACAGTAACATTGATGTAAAAGACTCGCAATCGGACGTTCGGACGCGATGACTACAGTGCCATCGGATTAGTGCTGATCTGTCGTGATGTGAGGGATGTGTGGACTGTGGAGGGCTGTTCGAAATGTATCACGCTCGGCTGGCACCTGCACATTACGGCTATTACGAATCCTCCCAGACATTGCCACTTGTCATAAAGTGCTCAATTTGTGTCATGGTTGGCTCAGTTCGTCTCAGAGTCCAAAGATGTGTGCTGCATGTTTTGGCTTGGTTGGCAAGTAGGCTGTGGTACCCCTCAATGAGGCAAAGGTTTACGGGTTTTCTCGTAACGCTAATGCAGTCGTGTTTTACTCATTGAACTGGAGCCATTCCTCTGTGCATGACATCGTCACTATCGTCAGCCATGGTCTGTAGGTGGCATTCAAATAACCGAACACTGCCAGGGCAATCCTGTTTCGCCTACAAACGCCTTTTCTCTCTGTTGTCAAGATGCAGACAAGGTCGTGTTCTTGCTATTGTGTTGTACGGACTGGCGACACGTAATTAGGCACATGGAGCCGGGCAAGTCCTTGTGGGACCTGGCGTGTATGCAATTCTAATTTCCTCAAAGCCGGAACGTTAAGCCATTTTGTACTGTTGAATGCCGGACAGAGTCAAAGTGATGCACGTTCAATACAAAATATGTGAAAACATGTGGCAAAGGATATGTTTCATTTATATTACCAACCACGAATCATGCGCTATTAGGACGATTGTATCCAGACGGCGGAGGTGTCGTGTGCCAATGTTAGTCGTCGGGTTGGTTTAAATGCAGACCGAACACGCCTGGCTCTCCTCACAGCGTGTTAACACGCGCCCTGGAGGACCTCTGAAAACGATGCGCACTGGAGTGTGTGGGGGGGGGGGGGACTCCACCCCCCCCTAAGATCTCAGCTCACATTAAAGCTAGAGTTACGAAACTTTCAGTGTAGATGGGTACAGTGGTAAACTCTATTGTGTGCAAATTGCATGACCTTAGGTCTATATCTTCAAGGTCAAATGAGGTAACATGTTAATTTTGCTTGTTTTGCGTGCCTTGGCTTGACAGTGCTATGGATTTCCCCACAATGGGCTTCCATGATGCTTTGAGCATGACTAATGATGTAATAAGGATGATAGATGCTGCATTTGACCTCAGGTCACTTATATATCAGCACTTTATAAAGGTCAAGGTATGCATTTTCATGCATTTGATGTATTTGAGGGAACATTACGCTTTGGGACATGTGAGGAAACTATAATGGGTATTGTCATAATAATAATGATAAGAACAGCAATAATAACAATAATAATCATACTACTACTACTACTATTACTACCACTATTACTACTACTACTACTACTAGGTATTTCACAAGCTCCACCAGACACTAGCGGATCCAGGGAGGGGCCATTCCGGCCATGCCCCCCCCCCCCGAAGCGCTTAAAAAGGGGGGGGGGCATAGTGTCTTTTGCTCCCCCCCCCCCCGAAATGCAGTAAAATGCAGCAACCTTTGCCGAGGTTAAAATTATCGTCTGGATGAAAGAATCTCCAGTTTTAAAGGTATTTGTATAATTGTTTGGAAGCCAATATGGCAGCATAGTAGATTCTGACACACATCGAGGGTTCTATGCTGCTCAAGTTCTGCTTACAGCAAGAGTTGACAAAATCGGATCTGCCAGTGTGTACACGTGCACGAACGTTGACTTAGTATGAACGTGAACGTTTCGGTAAACAAGAACAAAAATCTCATAACTTAGAAGCGGTGGAGGTAGACTGGGGACCCTACACAGGAAATTATGTTGTCATTAATTATTATTGTCAAAAAATGGGTCCCTTTGACAAATAGTGGTAGAAATCCGATGCTTTTAACCAAAAATAGTGGGAGAATGGGCACCCTCCAAATCCCTCCGACCCCTCCACTGATGCAATTCCTAAGTACGCCACTGGAGGAGGGGGTGGGGGGCTGACGCCGAAAACCGAAAGTTTCCCCCCCCCCCAAAACCGGTGGGCTAGATCCGCCAGTGACCACAGACGCGAAAGTGGAATTTGGCGGCGCTTGCTGCGGGCTGGTCGGTTTCCCGGCGTATGGCCAGAGTTTCCATATATACCGATACTCGGCATCGGCCACTGACCGGAACAAAACGCCATATTTGCCGGGCTTCGAGGGCATGCAAACCTTGAAACCACAGCGTCCCCGGAATCGAACAAGCGTCTCGTCCACCCAGACGTCGTCTGACGGCTTCAGGTGGCGCCGCAGGTTTTCGTCAAACATGCCGAACACCTCACGAAGCAGGCAGAATTTGTCGGCTTCACGTCTGACAGGTCGGCTTGTGATATCGTCAAACCGAAGGCAGCGCAGGAGCTTCATGTAGCGGCGGTGGCTCATTGTGGCTGAGAAGGGCGCAGGTGCAAATGCACCCTGGAATAGGTCCTCAGCTGTGCTATTTGCACCCACGCAGCCCCGCAGCAGAGAGAGGCCGACAAAAGCCATCAGTTCTGAGCATGTCACTGGAGCGTACGTCTGGAGGTGACAATGAGTCCGGATCTTTTGTGGTCCTCTCATACTTTGCCTTCTCCTCCAGCAGTTTTTCGTTGGTATGTTTTAGATTCAGGTCGATCACGCCGTCCTGAAAAAAAAACCTGAATGCTGCCATATCTGATGATATGGTCCTCGCCTCCCCGATGAGACCTGGCCTCTGGCGCGTCAGGTTCACGTCCAGCCTCCTGGAGCGCTGGACAGGCGGCTGCAGCGACCACTCAGCCACTGTGTTGTTACGGCGCTCACGCACGCAGAAGGCGCCCGGGTTTTGCTGAAGTGGGACGTACTCGCCTTCCTCCAGGGTACGCTTCGACTTTGTAAGCTCCTTCTGCACGCTCCGAACGCTGGGTGCCGGAACGGGCTGGTCCCGCAGTACGGAGGCGGCCACGGCTTCAGGGCTGGTCGCGCCGGTCGCATCAGCTGACGTGCCAGCTGATGGACTGGCTGACGGGCCGGCTGACGAGCCGGCTGACGAGCCAGCTGACGAGCCGGCTGACGGGCCGGCTGACGTGCTGGCTGACGTGCCGGCTGACGGGCCGGCTGACGTGCTGGCTGACGGGCCGGCTGACTGGCCGGCTGACGTGCTGGCTGACGGGCCGGCTGGCGTGCCGGCGGCAGCGGCTGTAGACACAGAAGTGTTCTCGTCATCCGTATCGTCTTCGTCTGGAACGTACAGGGCATCTTCTTCTTGGCTGTCCAAGTCCGACGATGCTTCAATTTCGTCTTCATCGGAGTCGATCAGCGGGATGAGATGCGCTGCTTCAGCGGCGCTAAGGCGGCGGAGCGTACGGCGGGACATGATGAGCGATCAGCTTTGCGTCCGACCTGTACGGGCTCAGAACAGAAAATGCTTCACGGCACACCTGTTTTCACAAACGCCAACTCCTATCGACACACGGTGGGGGAAAGCGATACAGGGTTGACCAAACCAAACACCACGTCCAACAAATATTATCGTGGTCGTGAAGGTCTTGCCCGCAGTTTGATCTTCGTACCGACCGAAGCATTGATATGCTCGATATGCCCTCCCAGAGCCCTCCCTCTTCAAACACCGATAAACCTTCACGTCCCGCTGCAGTAATTGAGGCATATTTGAACAGCGACAAACAAGGTGCTGTGAAAACAGACCGATTGGTGTGTGCCCATCTCCCGCTCAAGTTACCAGAATCCCGCCCGCCCGCTCATCTACCGCTCGAGTTACCAGAACCCCGCCCGCCCGGCTGGCCGGCGGGCGGCCCTGCGCAATCGGCTTCACGAAGAAAGGGCTGAAGTACATGAATGAAATGTGCAAACGCTTAGGTTCACAATGAAAAAACAGTTGTGTTCAGGATGTGTAGGGAGTAACATGCGAAATGGCATGAATCGCATGAGTCATTTGCGTTTATGACAATCTTCCAGTTGACCTGTCATGAACATAACCTGACTTGACCTCGGTGACCTTACATGACCTTGGAACTATATAGCATAACAATATACACCAAACAAGTCGTTAGTGTTGCCAAGAACACTTCTCTTTTGCCAATATACGGGAAGCGCATCAGCGCCGATTTTTGTGGTCTGGGGCTACAAAATGTTTTGACTTTGACAGCCTCTAGCTCGAAACATTTTCCGCCAATTTTCGTTTTTCTAACGTCAAACGACGTGCAGTACATTTTTAGGCAGGTACACACAAATTGCGTATATCGACCGGTACAATCTGGAAATATTTGCGAAAAACCGGAGGGGTGGGCGGATTTCGCCCCCTCCCCATCCAGTGCGCGTGTTAAGACTACATTCGTCAGATCGTGAATATACTATACTATACGTAATTGGACGGGAAGACAGTATCAATCAAACCACATGACTCATTTGAGTCAGCTGGCTCAGCTAGCTCATTTTGTTGGGGGAAGTCCCCCAGTCCTCTAGATCAGATTGCTACATATATTTCATGAATTTTGATAAGTGCGATTTACTCGTGATCTCGATGAAACATAGTATGCAGGTGAGAGTAATGTTTATTTAACAACAGCTCTGGAGTGAAATATCACTCGGGCGTTAATATGACGTTTTTAAGTGAAATTGAAGAAATTAATATGAAAGAAGTATTACCCATACATTGGAATGTGTCAATTGGCACAACCGAGCAAAGTTGATCTTATTATCCCCTATGGCGTGATCTTCATCCATCACAAACACTATATTTAGTCCATTAACAACATCCAAACCACTTCTGAAACGGTTGGACGAAAGCTGTATTCCGAAATCGGGCTTGAGCACCCGAACCCTCGGATGGGGTTCGGGTGATACCGACGGCAGGGGGGGGCAGAATCCACCCCTCTCCCTTCCCTTTCCTTCGGTATGTTCGCGATAGATCTGGAACGAACTTAGACATCTACACGACATCCTCAGCAGCTGAGCTTTATGAATTTCGCACACTAAGGTAAAGCCCAATTATGGGTCATGTCAGGACATGATATATGCGGTTGTCACGGCTCCGCACAGGTACGTACTCCATGATCCTCGGCTTTGCGTGCTTTTATTGGGCATATTCCGCAATCTACGCACCACTTATATTAGCAAGAGGCTCCCAGTTGTGGATGTAACCAGTTTCGTGTGGTATTGGGGCAATTGAGAATTCTGAGATTAATGACATTTTCACATTTTCGTCATTTGGAGCATTCGGAGTATGCTGAAGACGTTAACGACGATGTCAGCACATACGTAGCACTTGTAAAAGTGCATGTGTCATGTAAAGTCTGTTCTTAGTTAGCCTGGCTTGACCTAAGTTCAAAGTTGCCAATAATTGACCTGTGTGGGCCATCATTGATACCATTGCTCTGCCTGTTACGGTTTTAAAACTCGGCTAGGTGGATTTGCCTTCCATCCAAGGATGCGTTTGTAAAAAGCCCTCGTGTCACAATGGTTAAGCGTTGATTACAGTAGTCAACAAGGAGAGTGTAGCACGCCCTTGATCTGAAACTTGCCTAGTCCACGCTTCAAAACACCGCACCGCATCGCGATGTCGTCTCCCGCTGATGGTAGGTATTGGGTGCATTTGCTTGAAATAGAAGGTGCATCACTCTCAGCTGGCAGCAATTTGCCGCATATAACCTTCAGGTATATTTAATATTATCAGTTATTGGCATCTATCTCCATCAAAATGCATCCACCGTTTGCGATTAAGTCGCTGCGCGAACGATGGGAGCCATTAGTTGAATAAAGTCATTGGCATTGTCGCGCAGGCGTAATTTCTCGAATGGATCTGATGTTCACATAAACGATGTAATTGAAAATGTCATCAACAAAATTAAGTTATATTTTTCGACATATAGCAATCAATTTCTTAAATATAGCTATGGCGGCAGACAGTGGCGCAACCAGGATTTCAGTTCGGGGGGGGCCAGGGTTGGAGAGCGGGCCCCCTCGCAAGCGGGCCCCCCTCATGTTTTTAAAAAGTCTGCGGAAAACATGCACTTACTTTTGAGCGGGCCCCTATGTTTGTAAAACTTCGCAGAAATAAAATCACTCTTCCTTTATCAGGGGCCCCGGTTCGAGGCGGGCCCTGGTTAAAACGGGCCCCCAGATTTTCAGTTGGTTCAAAGGGCCCCTGATTCGAGCCACAGATCCGCTTCGCGGGCCCCTAGCCAGGGCTCTGAGTAGGGTGGCTCGGAGCGGGCCCCCAAAAAATGTCGGGGGGGGGGGCATGGCCCCTTGCCCCCCCCCCCTGGTTGCGCTACTGGCGGCAGAAGTTGCCGAGATGCCCTAAAAGTATCCAACTTTGGGTTTTACAAAAACCTTGCAAATTCCAATGTTAATCTCTATGGCGTTTCGCTTACGCCATCGACTTTGGATCCATGGGCCAGACGGCAGTTCAGATGGTCTCCCCCTGGAAAATGGCACATTATAGATATTATCGCTAAGATTAACCGAGACGTAAGCATTTACGGAGAAAACGAATGATCCCATGTTCCGAATCACGTTCATAAACATGGTATTCCGAAGAAAAAAATCCAAAAATTCCCAAAACACATTTTAAGACAAAAAATACCATCAGGACCAGGGATATCTCAGGGATATGTTCAAATTTAACAGAAATTATGCAATTACAGGTCATCAATTCAAAATTAAAGTTAACTATAGCAGGACAAGGTTAGGACAGTCTTTCTTCCTCAACAGAGTAGTTGAACATTGGAATCAACTACCAGACTCCATTGTTGGTAGCAGCACCCTGAACATCTTTAAAAACAGCATAGACAAAAATTATAGGAATACAGGGGTTGCTTTTCGGTATTCCAGGGTGGGCTAATTAATGGATAACTAGTGCATTGTTTCCACACAGTGCAACTAAGAAGGGCCCCTGTAGCTCATAGTTGCACTCATCTTTTATGTCTTTGTTTTTATGATTGGAATAGCTTTTCCCAGCACCTTCTCAATGCAACGCCTCTAAACCAGTTCAAGAATGTCTTGGGCTAGCACTGGATTAACAATAGGTTCAATGTTCCATTCAGACCTCACCTTCCCCTCACTCAAGCCTACTGTAGCAACCTAACCTGCATATTATGTGACCTGATCGGGACCTACATGCCCAGCCAATAAGCCCTCACCAACCCGAAGACAAGTAATAAGTAGGAAGTATAATCCAAGGTAATACGCCGTTAGACAACTGGATGTACTCTTTGCAATCTACAGGTTAAAGATATATGGAAGATATCCTGCGTTCAATCCCGCTACAATGCCGAACAGCGCGGAGTTGAATTGTATTACTTTCGCGGCCCCTGCGACCGCTGGTACAACAGCCGCGAGAACCGCAGTGATCGAAAGAATTATGACGTCACCTTACTGGGCGCTGACTGTCCTGCTGCGAACACGAGCGAGACAGAATCTACGTGATGTGGACTGCGAAAACACCTAAAGCCAGTCTGTTTCAGGAGCGCCGTGATTGACATCGTCTTTTGAACACACAAGACTAGCGCTCCCAAGGTGAAAATCATTGCCAGATTGGCAACACGGAAAAATCTTCAGATGTAGGAAAACATCAAAATTGGCAGCACTTATCGCACTACACAAAAAGTGCATGAACTAACGTGTTGGTCTGTAGCCTTTGCATGGCCGTAAATAAAGCAATGCATCAATAAATCATGCCTTGAGTCATCATTTATTCGGAAACCTCTTTGCTAATCAATGAACTATAAAATTGCACACACACACACACACACACAATAGTTTTGGTCCTTGAAAACAATCATGGTGCAAATAAATAGCATGCTGCCACCTAGCGAGGATACGGTATACTTCAAGTTCATTTCTTTTTCGCAATGGTTTTCCGTAAGCTGAGACATGTTCTGATTTAGTACGGGCCAAAATCGCACGCCACACTTCTCCATCGTCAGCTGATATTATGGGTTATGACACATTAGAGGTTATGATACATTTGAGGTTATGACACATTAGAGGTTATGATACATTTGAGGTTACGATACATTTGAGGTTATGATACATTTGAGGCTATGATACATTTGAGGTTATGATACATTTGAGGTTATGATACATTTGAGGTTATGATACATTTGAGGTTATGATACATTTGAGGTTAGGGTACATTTGAGGTTATGATACATTTGAGGTTATGATACATTTGAGGTTATGATACATTTGAGGTTAGGGTACATTTGAGGTTATGATACATTAGGGGTTACGATACAGGCCCCAAAAAGGGAGACGCTTGAGAGGACCATCAATTCTATAAACTTGAGCCGACCAATCAGCGTTTGACGACCTCCGCCGATCGTGGCTGTAGGGAAAAATTTGTGGAAGCTATTATTCATATGTTATTCCATTTTTTCGTGCTAATTTTCTACAAAGACATTCTTGCTACTTTAATCTTGATCTTTAATACTACTTTATCACAATGTCACCGCTGACAGGGAAACAAATTTGGTATTTGTGTGAATGTCACCGGTTTCGCCGCACTAAAGACAAAATGTGTTTGTTTACCATTGTCACGACCGACGGAGGTCGTCAAACGCTGATTGGTCGGCTCAAGCGTCTCCCTTTTTTTATTGGACTACAATGCTCTGGAGCGCCCCCCCTGACACGGCCTTGGTTGCAACTGGTTACAACCTAGAAATAACCGGCTCCTCCGTAAGATACCTGTATCTATGTTAAGGGCCTCGCCTGTATCATTGTTGACTTTGACTTGTTACCCTTGTAAGCCAACATGCTATTCCTATAGACATTAAATTATAAATAAAGTTTTTTGTTTGAAATAGTGCTATCAATTAAATGATGTTGTTTGCATTGGTGAGCATTATTGAGGTGGCAACTATTAATACAAATAGTTTTGTTAATGCTATCAGTTTGCATCAGTGCATAGGTATCAGCATGCCACTAATGATGATTTACACTTTGCTTTAGTGGAACTACTGCATTTGTGCTGCCTTCTCAAGCAAATCTGTAAGTTACCTATATTGATTCTGCTATGTAACCATGTGATGTACCTAGGTAATTATGAATTTGATGCTGACGGTAGGCAGTTTTACAGCAGCTTTTTGCTCTTGGGTCACATGGTCTCAGGAACAGGATAGAGGTAGAAGACCTGGCAAGTGGCATAATGATCCACATAAATTAAAAGTGACCACCAAATCTAATTCCCACATCAGTTTTAATAAAGAAATGTGTTTTACTATCAATGCTGCTGAAATAAGTAAAATTAAACTTACAAACAGCAAATTGCAATATGCTTTCTGATTTACTTGGAGACTGCACTCAGCTCTACTGCATCTGGCAGCTGACAAATGACTGCCAGATGACAAATTGGTGCTATGGTTAAATTAGCGAGGGGTTCGGTTATAAGCCAACTTCCTGAGAATTGGTGGAGTAAATGAGAACAAAAGTATATTTAATCAATGTCAACCAGGTTTATAAATCCATACCTGATACTCCCAGCATGCTCACACCGCACAACTAATAAACATTCACAACACACCCCACGAGTAGAATGCGGTTCACTGACTTATTTGTTACCAGCCTTCTATTGGGATATGGGTTTTGGAGTATATAATGGTTTAAGGAAATTGTACTAAAAACAAGCCTTGTAAAATCTTTTTTATTCCCACCACCAAGCAATAATTTGTGTGAACAAACAACATGGAAAAATTGATTTAAACCAATTCTTATTAATATTAAATGTTCTCTGATGTACTTTTTTAGTTCATGTCTGGAAAGTTTTAGTTGAAGCCAGGAATGACTTGAAAGGATCAAAAGCAACTAGATGGGAGATAAAATTGCTGCTTAAAACCACCTATTAACCTTGGGACCTTTTTGCACATCTGGCTGGCAATCATCTCATAATTTGTTGTGATGGTATGAATGTGCATTTGAAATGTCTGCTCAGAGTGACCATTTCTGACCTGGGATCAGATTTCAAATCCATCATATTATGATTGGTTCCACCCAGTTCTACCTGTGATTTTTGACTGATAGCTTCATGGGATTTCTTTGTGATTCATCATTTTTTGTAGGTATTCCATGGGTGTTCAAAAATTATGAGATGAAGATTTTGTAGTTTTGTACCCATAGCATGGTACAGAATGTCTATAATCTTCAAGTATTACCCCTCACACTTTCATTATATCAAAAAGCCATCTTGATTTAAGTCCCTGTCATTTGACTGCCAGTGAGCTATTGGTGATGTCACTAAGATGTACCAAGACAAACTTTCAGCCAGGTGCACTGAATGAACTCAGGGGCATCACCAAGGATATTTTGAAAGGGTCAATATGGTGCTCATTCAGGGGGTCAGCAGGATAACCTAACCCAACATAATGCCCCTGGGTTTTCTCCAGGGCACCTAGCTAGAGGTTTTTCTTGGTACATCTGAGTGACATCATCATTAATGGGCGCTGTATAACCAATGCAGGTGATGTGCCCTAAAACCCAAATAACTAACTAACTAACTGAGTGACATCACCAACAGACTGCTCCCTGGACAGCTTCATGTAATTTCTTCTTCATATTTTGGTCAGACCCCCTTCAGAAAAGGCTGGCTGCCACCTGTGGGCACAATGCCCCATAAACTACCAAAACAGCAGTGTGTTCATGCAAGCCATTTTTAATTCATATTGCAAAAGCCCCTGTGAGCAG